>JAAVUI010000406.1:0-74255 GCA_014899075.1 Fusarium goolgardi
TTTTCAACCGATATAAGAAGGTGATTTTCCTACGGCCGAAGCCCCGATTTATTAGTAGGGGAATAAATGTACTTATATTTATATATATTATCTGCCGTAATAGAGGTACTAGCAGTTAGCTGTAATATATAGGGCGACTTTATATTGCTTGTAATAGCTGTAAGTCTTTAGAATCTTCGCTTGTTGTTAAGCAGCCTGCTGCAGCTGTCCTTTATTCTGACTGATTTGAATTAACTGCAAAGAAGCTATAGCTGCCGGGAATTAATGAACTTTAATTCCTGTATTTTAGCTGTGAAATTCAGTGAGATTTGTTTGACTACGCTACGGGTCTCTTGGTGTATCTCTAAAAGCGGAGTTACAAGTGGGCCTCGGTAAAATGTAGGCTTATGAACTCTAAAGAGATCGAGGTCAAAAGAAGTAAGTTGGAGCGCTGCACGTTCTGAGAGCCACATTTATTGTTGTTTCATGGATTGCATGACAGCCTGATTGCCAAGTTCAGGGATAATCGCGGGGGATTTTCGTGGTTAGTTGCCTCTTCAACTCAGAGTCGACTTTGATAGGGTATACACTGTACCTACTCAGCTCTGACAATTCTGCAGGCATACAAGATCCTGCTCAGCACTCTATTGTACCTGACTACCTATATTGATATGGGTTACAAGACTATGGCGCCAGACCTCATATCACTCCAGACAGGAGGAAGCTAACCCAGGAACCGCCCGATAAGGAGTGAGTAATTGCCACTGAGGCAGACTGAAGGGACTCTTTTTTTCTGCTTCAAGTCATGTTGCTCAAGACACTAACACTGGTGTGATAACGTCGAGGCGTTGATGGCTGGAGCCATAGCCTTGTAAGATACTGAGAGTCGTCACCATCAACGTCCTTTTAGCTTTCTTGGCTTACCTCGGTAACTGTCGAACTGAATAATTGAGTAAAAAAACGTTGATCAATTGCCTCAAATGTGCCGTGACGAGTCTTGTAAGCAATGTGTATTTGGTTTAAAGTTGAGGCTTACACCGGCCGATCCGGTCTAACGAACGGGACCCTCTGTGGTGTACCAAATGACCACCAATAGTGAAAAGATACTATATACATAGAAACACACAGACCTCATTACTTGCGTCTAAAAGGAAATCATTTCCCGTCGCAAATCCTCCTCATTATTCGTGCACGAGACTAGTCCAACCCCTTTCTCTCTTTGTTGTGTTGTGAAATCGTATAAAGCTCGAATGTGATAATGTTCGTATCCACCAGCCATAACGGCTCGAGCGGCTATGCCAGAAAAGAATGTAAAGCAAAGTAGAGCAAAGCAAACGTAAACTTGCACTAGATAGATCTTGACTTGAAAGTCTGTCTAGGTAGCGCTGTTTTGTCGATCCTGACTTCCTCGGCGTAGTTTGAGTCCACTGAATATTACGCGGCTCATTGAATGTCTTCGCCCCCCCTGAGGAGAAGAAGCAATTTGTGTGACGAGCTCGTCAACGCGGTCCATGGCGTCGATGAAAATATGGAAATCAGCGTCATCTTCATAGCAAAGATTTTCGTCTCGAAGCGACATGTACTCAATCTCGTGGGTGCTTAGAGTACTTTGATTTGATACTGTTGAAGATGTTCTTCTTGTCTTGAAAAGGCTGCTGTCTTGGTTGCTGATAAGGCTAGACATGGTTGGTGAGGGAATAAATTGGCGAGAGATATCGATTTTAAATTTGTGGTACAATTGAGAATACCAGGCTGTCTGAAATAATAAATACTGCTATGTAGAAAATATAGAGTATTGATTGGTAGTAGTGGGAACAGAGGAGATGAGATTGGAAAAGGAGGAGGATCCAGGTTTATATATATGAGCTGTACTAGTTCCATAGACCCATTGTATGTGGAGGGGTATTGCCGAATCTATTGAAAAGCCGCCGCCGCCAACAACATGATGCGAGCTGACATGTCGTACTTCCATCAAGACGTAATGGCAAATCAGTCGTTGATCGTCATATTCGCTTCTAAGCGTAGTGCCAATCGTTTTTTTCACCCGCGCACAGGTACGTGCCAGGCTGACAGGTTCCCGGACTGCCGGACCATACATGTAACGCCATCAAAAGTTGCATTCCTCGGCATTGTCAGCCAGCATGGTGGTGTACAGCACCCGTCACCACACCTTGTGAAATATATGCGTACTACGTTAGCGTTGCGTATCCGAGTTGGGCACTATGTACAGGTACAGATGACGACGGCACCACGGGCGGATGGTCGGATGCTAAAACGAAGTAATATTTCTAACAAATGACATCTCTCTAATACAGCTTAGAGCGAACTCTTTTATTTCTTCTCCTCTTCCTTCTTCTCCTCAGGCTTAGGTGTTGGCAGCTTGAATGACTCAGGTGTGCGGTCCTGTCCAGCTCCAACAGGCTCCCAGGCGCTGGAACCACCCTCAAAGTTACGGAAAGCCTGGGTGAGCTCCAGAGGCTCTGTGACGATACGCTTCTTCTCCTCGTCGTATCGGATCTCGGTGTAACCCGTCAAGGGGAAGTCCTTGCGCAAAGGGTGACCCTCGAAACCGTAATCAGTCATGATTCGTCGGAGATCGGGGTGACCAGCAAAGAAGACGCCGTAAAGGTCATACACCTCTCGCTCGTACCAGTTGGCACCGTCAAACAATCCAGTGATACTGGGGACAGGAGAAGCCTCGTCGGCGTAGGTCTTGACACGGATTCGGGAGTTGTGGCGGACCGAAAGAAGGTTGTAGACAATTTCGAAACGGTTCTCGCGCGTGGGGTAGTCGGCAGCAGTAATTGTGCTGACCTGGGTGAACTCGGCAGCGGTGTTGTCTAGCAGGTTTTAGTAAACTTTCGACAGCCAATTGACGTCGTACTAACACTTCAAGAAGCTGAAGACAGGGTAGACACCCGAAGGAGAAATGTAAATGGTGAGTTCATCCTTCCAAACAGAGAACTGCTGGACGTATTTGGGAAGGCAACCCATCACCCAGGCACCGTAGCGGTGCATGTTGTCAGACTTGCTCTGGTACTTGTCGGCAGGGTTGACGATAGGAGCCTTCAGTGTGCCGATGTGGTCGCGAGGGGCCTTTCGCAGGTTGGGGCTTTCCTTGGGCATTGCGACATATTGACGAGCCGTGTTGGACAAGCAGCGGATTGCTTGATCGTTACGGACCTGGACGGAGGGCTTCGCGGGTCGGAGAGCTGAGGCCAAAGCCCTGCTTCGAGAAATGCTGGTCGCCATGGCCGGTTGTGTGACGATTCGAGGCCAATTGACGATGGAGGAGGTCGTCAAGACGAAATACCTTATGGTGTTTGTAATGATGCTGCGAGCATTGGCTCGAGAATCTTAGCGGCAGAATAGTGAATGGGAATTACCGTTGTTCAACCGAAGATAACTGTGTACCTTTCTGTACACCCCACTCGGGACTGACAAGAGGTACTCACCTATTAGATCTCAGTTTGATCCAGCTTCGATGACAGTGATTCGGTACACGTGATCTCAGCCACGCACTAGCCCACAGCAGGCTTAGCCTGGTTTCCCATCTTTCACTTTCCCGCAGCCTTGGATGCATACCAAACACCGTTCCTCTCCTTGTACTCACATTGCCATTTCTGCCCATCGTATTTTGAACTTTCCATTTACTACCACCTTTCAAAATAATACCACGCTATCACCATGGCGCCCCAAGATTCATTCATAGACGACGAGGAGGATACCTGGTACGCCTCACCGCCCGCCCGCCCGGGGTCTGCTGCCCGCAGCGCACTGCTCCTTGGGTAATGTTAGGTACTCGAAGCTGACATCTTGACAGCCCCCTCTGTATCGAGGAGTTTGATCTTTCAGATCGAAACTTTCAACCATGTCCTTGTGGCTACCAGGTGCGACCACCATATGCCACCTCGTCAGCCGCAGCTGACCTTCCGGCCACGTTTGACTAACTCTGGAGCTGCAGGTCTGCCAGTTTTGTTTTAACAACATCAAAAATAACATGAACGGCCTATGCCCCGCTTGCCGACGACCTTATGACGAGAAGACGATAAAGTGGAAAGTTGTCACACAAGAAGAGTATGATGGACACCCTCTTGCCACGCCGCCATGCTAACGAACGCCTCCAGAGTTGCCGAGTTCCGTGCCAACATCCAGAAGAACCAAAAGAAGCGGGCTACTGATCAACGTCAGAAAGAGCTGCAGAAACGAGAAGCAGAAAAGGAGAACCGCAAGAATCTCATCGGCGTACGGGTTGTCCAAAAGAATTTGGTCTATATCACAGGCCTCGCTCCGACTGTTAGGGAAGACGAGCTACTCAAGACACTGCGAAAGCCCGAATTCTTTGGCCAGTACGGCAACATCCAAAAGATTTCGATTAGTAACCGAAAGAGCTCGGATGGCCAGCACCAGTCACTAGGCATTTACGTCACCTTTGAATATCCCGAAGAAGCGACACGCTGCATCCAAGCTGTGCATGGGTCACAGAACGGCGACCGAGTCCTCAAAGCCCAGCACGGCACGACGAAATATTGCTCAGCTTGGCTCAAGAATGAAAAATGCAGCAACCCCGGTTGCATGTTCTTACACGAGCAGGGTGATGAGGAGGACAGCTATTCCCGGCAAGACCTTTCATCGATGAACAGTATCGCTTCCCAACGACCCCTCCCTGCGGGTGGATCACGGTCTGCTTCGCGGCAACAAGCTCCTCATCCCACCCCGCCACCCGTGGTATCTCATCCTATGACACGCTCCATAAGCAAGGAGGGATCTGAGAACGGCGTTGACGGATCAGCGCTACCCTCCTCAGCTAACTGGGCACGCAATCCACAGCGGAGTCGTAGGGGCAGTCTCGCTACTAGTGGTGCCGCGTCAAGCCCTGCTATTTCGGCAGCGCAGCCTGTGACTGCTGAGCCTGTTCCGGAAGAAGCAGTTGAGGAGGAAGAAGAAGAAGAAGAAGAAGAAGAAGAAGAAGAAGAAGAAGAGGACGAGGACGAGGAGGAAGACGAGGAGGAAGAGGAGCCCCAACCAGAGGAACCGGTCGCCGGACCTTCCTCATCCCGTGCGATGGAATCCAAATCTCCTGCACTATCCAGGAACATGGCTGAGAGCGGACTGAGGGAGATTCTCAAGGTGTTGGGAAACTGTCCCTGGCCTGTTTTCCCCACCGCCGGTGCAGACCAGTACCCGCCCTTGTTTGATCCTCGTGGTGGTGAAAAGCGCAGAGCTATGCGTGAAGAGGAGGATTCGCGTTTGGGTGGTGATCAGGAAGAGCGTCCTGAGGCTCGCGAGCCTTCCGAAGGAGAGCCCGAAACCGGTGGTAGTCTCGCTCTTGGAGGTGAACCCGAGGATCGTGACGCATCCAACGACAACAGAGGTTTTGACCGTCGGGGCAGCACCCAGCCTCCTATTCAACGACTCTCCACTGACGGCCTCTTTGGACCTGCACTCACCGGCGCCTCGCCTTTTGGTCAGAGCCCGGGCAACCCTGGCTCGCGGTCTATGACACCCCAGCAATTGTTCCTTCGATCTCAGAGTGGCTTCGGTGACACACCACCCGGCATTCCTAACCAAAGCAATGCTTTCCAGAACCAGAGCCAAGGTCAGGGCCAGGGACAAGGACACAACCGCCAGTCGTCCCGATTCAGCTTCGCCAACGACAACGCTAGCTCTACGACCAACGTTAAGGTTTCGACCAACCCACGCATTATGGCCCAGCAATCCTCCATGATGCCCAACACCTTCCAATCCCAGGGCAACAACCAGTTCTACGGTGCTTCTATGCCTGGACCTCCTCCCGGTCTCAAGTCGACCGGCACTCCTCCCAACATGTTTGGCCAGTTCGGTGGACAGGGCTTTGGTGCGCCGAAGGACAACTCGAATGAGCTTCTTCAAAGTTTAATCGGCCGCAGTCGGGCTGGCAACAACCAGTCCCATGATGCGGGAAAGCGTGAGTTTATGATTTCTTCTTTTCCAAACCAGTACCCACCATCCTCTACCTCCACCCCAGCTCCTGCTCCCGGGCTCCTGCCTTCGCTGTATGGCGGTACACCTAGTGCATACCAAGACATGAGCTCCAAGCAGAAGAAGAAGGGAAAGAAGCACAGACATGCTAACACTTCCTCTTCAGGGGGGAGTGGCCTAGTAGATCTTGCAGACCCGAGTATCCTGCAGGTGCGAATGCAGCATCAGTCTCAAGGCAGCGCCGGAGTTGGACAGGGTTTGTTTGGTGGCCAGAGTCAAGGTGGGTACAATCACAACAATATGATGTATAACAACAATTATGGGAGGTGGTAGTTATGATATCTACTGGAGTTTCAGACTGGGAGGCTTGATGCTTGGTGACCTCCCGTCTTGACTTATTTTTTCTTTATGCAGAAAAGGGGGGCGTTCTTCGGAAATCAGGTCAAGGCCAAAAAAAGTGCCTACTATCTTCTTCAGGGGGACACGAGTTACAAGCGCATTTTGATTCAGCACATATTCGCGAGATCAACGCAGCTCAGGGAGGTCAGCTTTGCATCAGGCGTCATTTTTCTTTATGGGAAAACGGAGGGAGACATGAGAATATCTCAAGTCTTTACAATCCGAATTTTGCCAGTCCTTGAGCGACTGTGCATGGGGGTCCACGTCAGGCAAGCCATCATCGTCTTCCACAAGCCCCCTATGTATGTTAACAATGTCGAATTTATCCGCCCAGGTTTGGCGGTAATATTGGTCAGAAATAGCAATACCCCTCTATTCTCTCCAAATCGCCTTCTCTCCTCGTCCCCCTGTGGAAGACGATGGTGCTCGCCGTAGCATGACCCTGTCCCCAAAATCTTGTATATAAATGGGGTGGTGGTGTTTTCGTAGTGTAGTCGTGCTTCTGCTTTTGTTGCATTTACATCAAGTGACTGAGTATATGCTAACTATCGTTCAGATGATGAGCTCCCGTCCTTGGACGAGGCTACGAACTCTGTCGATGCGTTGGTTTCCGACGATCCAATTCTTCCTGCGACCACCCTTGAAGGACGTCAATCTGTGCCCCCCGGCTTGGGACTACCCCCTGGACTTGCGCCCATTTCGAGACCGCCGTCCACCACGGGCCATGCGAGGTCGAGCAACGTTTTACCAGCGTTGCCCAAGATGCCACCACCTAGTCTTTCACAAGGTGCTTCAACTCCAGACCAATCACCCAGAAAGCCAGTGCCAGCAACCCCTGTCTCGGAGGCAAAGAAAACATCCAAGTCTTTAGCAACCGAGAGCGGGCTTTCGAAAGAGATCACGAATCAGCCGCAACCAAGGCAGACTAAGGCGATCAACTTGCAGGACGAGGAGTTCCCGGCTTTGGATGCACTGAAGAGTAAGAGCCGACCTGCTACGCCTACACCCAAGCCCACCCCAAAGGCCAAACGCAATGCAGAGCGGATTGTGGATAGAATGATGGCCAAGGCGGGGGCCGATAAGCAGAGCAGCACAACAGAGGAACCAAAGGTTCAAGATGCCAAAACTCAAGAGCTCAAGGTTCAGGAGACCAAGGTTCTAGAACCAAAGCCTATGCAGTTCACTCTACCAATCGAGAAGAAACCGGTGTCTCTCAAGTCTCAGATTGAGGAGAATTCTGCGCCCAACCAGTCTACTAAAGCAGACGGCAAAACTCCGATCTCTCTCAATACCCAGATCGAAAAGAACACTGGGCCCAAGGCTGGCGAGTCATCTGCAACGACTGAGAAACCTAATACTGGAAACGCGGCTGCTTTCCCTCCATTGCCTGCCCCTTCATCGGCCGCAACCTCGTCTCCTGTCACACGAACAGGACCGAAGACACTGCGCGTCGTTGCCACCCCCAAAACAGAGGCACCTCCCCCTGCATCCCCTGCCTTGGCTATGGCATCCGTTGCCCTATCAGGATCGCGAGGGGTCTCTGCTAGTTACAGACCAGATACGCCTGCTAGCAGCGAGGCAGTTAGTGACAACGCATCGGTCGTATCTGCCTCTGTAACACATTCTCGTGCGAGCTCCCCACCTCCCAGTAGGATTGGATCTGCTGCAGTACGAACCACAACAAAGAGCCAACAACGCAAGGCACGCAAGGACGTCTTGAAGCAGGAAACCAAGATGATTGCCGAAGCGCCTAAAGTTGAGGCAGAAGTACACGCTCCGATCATTGGACGAAAGAAGAAACAGAAGAAGGAAAAGCCTGCCAAGGCACCTCAGTCAGATGCTTCTACTCCGGCAGCCCCAGAGCCTGCGAAGGCCGATGTTCCCACTCCTGAGCCTCCCCAGCCGGAGCCCGCCAAGGAACCTGAGCAAGAGCCGGAAGAGAAGCCTGCTAAGAGTAAGGCGGCTCAAAAGAAGGCAGCAAAGTCCAAGGGCAAAGCAAAAGAGGTCGAACCTGAGCCTACTCCTCAGCCCCCATCTCCCGCCAAAGAAGCTACCCCTGAAACTCAGGAGACCACAGAGAAGCCGGGGCCCAACCCCGCATCAGTTTTCGCTGAGATCAAGAACGCTCTTTGGGCTTCCAGCGTGGACAAGCTGCAACTTTTCAAACCTATTGCTAGTGGTTCATCGCGAACTGACTACAGTTCCGTTCATAATAACGCCAACAAGGCCGAGCATTGCAAGGACTGCTCTTGCAAGTGCGGTGAAATTCAGGATGATGATCTTGCGGCATTGCGTGCGGGTAAACCTGTCCGTAAACAGTTCCACGTCGATGGTAGTCGCATGCTCATCACCCCCAATGGTGATTGTATCCGCGGCCTGAACCCAGAGGAAGAAGATGCCTTCCTTGAGCTGCAAGCTGCCATTGCGGACACAGCTGAGAACCCTGGATCCTTTATCGCCCCTAGACATCAACCTGGAAGTGGTGCGTTTTCTTTGATCAAGGGCAGAGCTGTCCCCAATGGACGTCCCAACATCTTCCCCACCACTGCCCAGCTCCAATCTCAGGACCCTATCGGAAAGCTTCAGAGAGAGGATGCACTGAGCTACATCAACCAATATGTTCTCCCTCGCCTCAACCTGGGAGCCACTAACATGGGTTTCCCCAAGGGTGCATCGCCAACTAAGGATGCGGCTGCTGCAAGTCTTAACTCCCTTGCCCCGTACTTCTATGGTCCTGATGCCGCTGCTGGAGTGGGCATTTACAGCCCCCCTGATGGAGCGCGAGCAATGCAGGATTTCAGTTCGGCCGGTATGTCGAGTGAGGAGCGTGGAAAGAACTTTGGAATGGGCGTCGGCGGTATGCCCTTGATGAGCGTGGAAGATGCCGAGGGTGCGCTAGCCACTGCCCGACGGGAGACAGAGAAGCTGGAGAAGGGATTGAACCAGGTCATTCGCCGCAACCGACGACTTGTTCTTGGAGGTAACAACTAAGGCAGTCATGAAAGTTACGTCACATAATGACACGACAGAAGATGACGATAGTTTGAGCGTTTATTGCCCGTTGGGCTTGTACGATATTCACGAAAAAGAGTACGCCAGTATACTTGATGACAAGACGACGAGCTCACATGATGAAGCGATAACACCAATGTTAGAGAACAGAAACTATGAATGTAGTATAGTAAGCGAATAATAATAAAAATAATGAAATGATTGCCCACTTTGCTTGTCATTTGTGACGCCTGTAGCTACTAATAAATCGACTTGATATACATGGAGCAATCAAATCAGAACATAAATCATCTGTGCATTAACCATGCTCCTCCTGACGTTTCTTCCGTAAGCCATCATGTGACGATCGTCGACGTTCTGCTCCAAGAGCCCTCCTGGCATCGCTAGTGACCTGCTTCCTCCCCTCGGACGACAAAGACTCACGAAGTCGCTCCATAAGCCTGTCAAGAATCCACTCAGTCTCTTCCTGACTTCCCATAAGCGGACTACGAATTCCCACCCAAGACCAAGCTGTAACATGTTCCGAACCTGTGTTCTCATCAGTGCCTTTTTCCGGAGAGTCATCGATCTTCTTGCTGTGATGATGTCGATGGTGGTTCTTGGGTTTTGGCTGGGCTTTTAGATGCGTGTCGGCACTGCTTTCGTCTTCACCAATGAGCTTGAGATACCACGCCCATTCTTCAAAAGAGTATTTGTGCGGTTTTTGGGATTTGAGGTGTGCGGTGAGAGCTTGGATCTCGGAGATGAGGAGGAAGTGGAAGTTGGCTCCCGTTGGTAGATCCTCATGGGCGTCTCGAAGACGTGATAGTGAACGTCGGACTCGAGTGGTGAAGGTCGAGTTGTGGCGACTGCCGTCTGGTCGTTCGCTATATGGACCGTCATCTCCGGTTCTAGGATGGCGAGACCTCCCGCGTGAATCGTTGTCTTGGTCAGGTCCTTGTTCCATGTCGACAAAAGCTGCGGCGGCATCACCACTAGAATCTTGAGTCGAAGGTCTCTTGCTTATATGTGGAGATTGCGCTGGCTCTGTATAGTCGGGGAACGCATATCCAAACGTACACCTATGGATAATGTACTTGAGATCACTCGAGAAACTGCCTTCCTCCCCAGGAAGGATAGTGACGTTTCCAAGTCGCAGCGTTCCGTCACGTATAAGCTTGACAACCGTGTCTCCGGCGTTGGATATGAGAACTGTCATGGTAGGCAATGCAAGTAAAGACCAGAAGACGAAGAATGACTTGCCAGCGTTAGAAGCAGGAGTCACGTCGCCGTATCCGATGGTGGTGAGAGAGACGAAACAAAAGTAAAAACCGTCAAAGTAATTCCAGCCTTGGTAGTGTTCTTCACACTTGACAAAGACGTAGGCGCCTAGAAGCCAAAGGATAAGCCAGGTGCCTGTGGATATGGCCATGGCTACCCAGCGACGGCGAGAGGATGCCTGGGCTTGGATCTTGCGCATGAGCTCGAATTCTGCTTTTCGACGCTCAAATTCCGTTGCGGGCTGTTGAATATTTGAACCTGTGCGCTGGGGCGTCATGGAACGTTGTTTCTGTGGCTCGCGGATGGGTTCGAGCAATTCGTCTTTGCCCTTCTTGGTCATGGTCCGGACTATACGTCTACGTTTCTTCTCCTCCATTCTAGCATCGACTTGGCGTTTGCCTCGCTCGAGAACAAGACTGCGGATGGAACCGACGACCAAACCTAGACTAATAACGCCCACCAAGGCGTACGGCATCATGAGTGCTCGTCCGAGCTTGGTTTCTGCCCTGAAGTCGCCGAAACCAACCGTGAATAGCGTCACGTCTGCCCAGTAGACGGCGTCGAGGTAGTTCCAGCCTTCTATGTTTGAGAATACAAGGGCACCGAGAAGCAAGTAGAACAGAAACATGATGGTCTGCAGCATGAGGGTTCGCTGGCTGGGCGTGAGGTTAAAGTCCTTGTTATAATGACCAGTCCAGGCGCCGTAAAAAGTCACCAACATGAGCGAAGCATCAACGAAGTAGAGAATAGCAGCCCACATGCCGTAGTAAAAGGCCTGCGACCAGATGAGTTCATCGGACGGATACTTGAACCCTTCGTACATGGGACCGGCAGCTGTACCAAGGAGAGAGATGAGCAGGATGGCAGAGATGTACCAGCCGACTATTGTGATGGGCTGAGCAATTGTGAAGCGAACACGGCGCGTCATGTTTAACAGGAGGAACACGTTTGAGACGATGGCCATGACCAACTGAATGGCGTTGATGACGGTGAGCCAGATAGGATCGTCAACAAAGGGAGCTGTCTTGAGCTCTTGGCCTGGAGGTCGATGCTGTCTCCATGGTCGGACAAGAGCGCAAATACTGAAAGCTGAGGCGACGGGACCGAGTGTACCGGCGATCATGGGGAATGCCGATGAGGCAAACCACCAACGACTGAGCAGGTTAGAAGGTAATTAACAAGAGTGTTTGGGAGGGTCTCGGGGATGTACTTTGGAGAGAGATGAGCCTTGTCATTTTCTATACGTTTCTCGTGAGAGATTGTCTCTTCGAAAGCGTCAGTCTCCGCCTGAATATTCTCTCCTAGATTACCGTCGTCCATAGGGAGGTTGCAGAAGTAACAGCGGCGGAGACGTCAAGCGTAGAGTAGAACCTAAAAGAATAGGGGGCATTTCCTGATATTGTGATGCCTGCCTCTCAAAGAGAAATAAATAGAGTAGTATCGAGAGACGTTGACTAGAATAGATAGTAAGCACTAGCTAGTTATGTTGTACAACAACACCCTTACTTAAAGATCTCCAGTAAATAAAGTAGATGAGAATCCTTGGCATGGGGAACAAGGCATGACACGATAGCGCATCACGTTGTGCATGACGTCTAAAATAAAACCACTAAAACCAAAGTGTTAGTTAGAACTTAGAATCATGAGCTAGGCCAGGTTTCCTTGATCTCTTGGGGTCTGTGACTGTCAGAGACAAGCAGGGAGGGTC
The DNA here is from genome assembly GCA_014899075.1 of Fusarium goolgardi. Lineage (NCBI taxonomy): Eukaryota > Fungi > Ascomycota > Sordariomycetes > Hypocreales > Nectriaceae > Fusarium > Fusarium goolgardi. Next base: position 12,320 of record JAAVUI010000406.1, read on the forward strand.
ATTCGTCTAACTATTTGGGTGGTGGAAAACAGGGCGCGGCTATAGCGGCTTTGGGTCTAGGAAAAAACGGCAAATTACGATCGTACTATCTTTTATTAGTGACCTTGAATTAGAATCTCTTTTCTTTGTAACTAGGTATGCCGGCCGTTCTTGTTCTTTGACTTACTATATCATGGTCTTATTCCCGGGTTATGGCCCATCGAGTTGATCTGGCCAATGGAATGCTTGGATCAAGAAATGCTCAGTTCCGCTCCAAGCAACAACCTAAACAAACCAGTCGTTCTCTTCAATCTTGCCCTTGTCAAGTCTTTCAACGTTTCGACCAGAACCCAGCATTTGTCCATCGTCACTCTTTACTAAATTGAAGCTTATTAGACCGTTATCTGTCAAGCGACTAGAACCGACTTTGTACCTATTCTGTTGAAGAATAGCTCAACCTTGCGCGCGTCATATAGCCCTGCCTTCAAGGATCATGTAAGTCATGCAAACATCGTCAGCTTCATCAATAACTGACGAATATTCAGCTCCTCAGCGACACGTGATAGCGTGTCTCTTATGCATAAGTAATGCGGTAGCAGCATGCAAGGATGCCTTCCTACTCACGCCCTTCGTCGCCTTGGCCATAAACGACTTATCGACTATCTGCCCAAACATTCGCAGAGGCTATACAGCTTTCAGAGCCATGAGCGTATCAGTGTGCGATGCGGCTCTTCTGGCCATGTGAGCATTGAGTAAGCTAAAAACCAGCTCCATCCCAACCAATAGACCCGTTACTAACGTTGTCAAAACAGCCTCATGAACATTGCTGAACAGCCAAACTCTCCCCTCTTTATTCACTTACCCTCCTCCCCTTCAAACGACAACCAGCCAGCTCCAATGCCCAGATTCCTCCAGGGCAAGCCGCTCGCTACCATCAACTACCGATGGAATTCCTTTGATCGTGAGAATACCGACCATGTCTGGCCAACGCCTATTCATGACACCTCCTTTGCCTACAAGTGGCTAGTAGAGAATCTCGCACCAGAAGGCATCAAAAGGCGCGACATTTACGTCTATGGATCTCACCTAGGAGCAAGCCTCGCCACATCTCTTGCGCTTACTGAATCACGACCTCACAAGCCCTTTGCAGTGCGAGGCCTAGTGTCATACAACGGCATCTACAACTGGACCATGTTCTTCCCCGACCATCCAGTAAACAGCCCCGGGCAGTTCGCCAGAAACCCAAAAGCCTACCACAGGCCTCTGGAGGGGACGTACATACACCACCTCCAATACATCATGCCGACACTCTTCAATTCCACGGCAGATACGTTCGACGTGTTTGCCAGCCCATCCCTCTTCTTCCACAACCCAGGAGTAAAAGTCCCTTCGTCCTACCACATGACGGAAGAAGAGAGCGCCGCCATCGAAATGATGACCAACCCAGAGGCCGAGGTGGACCCTCCCATCAAGGCACCTCGCAGGTCGCGGCTGATATTTCCACCACGCAAGTCGACGCTCAAGCTCCCCGAGACACTACTTCTGTACGACCTGCTTCCCACGCCGCCATCAACCGACATGCCAGGCGGACCAAGGATTAGAAGGCAGTGGGGCAACAGCCTCGAGATGCAGGCCAAAGAGCTGGCGGGGATGATGCAGTCCAGTATCGAGAAGGTCGAGCTCAAGGAGAGGGGTTTGTGGGATGATGAGATTGCTTTTTGGGAGAATGAGCAGGGTAGAAGGGTCAAGGTCAAACGTGCTGGAGCGGAAAGTGTGACGATGGAGATGGGTGAGAATGGGGAGCAGTTGGTTGAAGAATGGTTGACGGAGAGAATATCACCAAAGAGTACTTAGGTATCTTTTGATTTGTAACTATATATTGCGTAGAACATCTTTGTATTATAGAGCCTTGATAAACATCGATTGTCGATAAGAAAGTTGGCCTGATGTTTGATGTGGCACCGCCGCAAAGCATAGCACGGCACTAAAGCAGACGGAACATGAGAAAGCTTAACTTGACCAGTGGAGTCCCCTCCCCTCCCTGGCTTCGTTGTATCCCATATCGAGTCTAGAACGAAGGGCTGAAGCATGCCGTCAGCCAAAGCAAATCACGATATATTGTCACGAGCGTTGGTGTCCAAGACGCCTAGGCGCTGTTGGTTACATGTAGTAAACACTTGACACTGTGATGGCAGGACTCGAGTACGTACGTTATCAAACAAGCGAGAATACTTGACAATATTTGTAACTTCAAAGGGTCCAAGACCAACCTGTCACTGAAAGCTCAGCTGTGGTTCACCTTGACCGAGATGAGAAGTGGGCCAGCGGCTAAACATGCACGTTGTCGTCAGTTTAGCAGGGCACTTGTAATGTTAGCGGCTAACTTACAAGGGGTGCAACTTGTCACAAGACCCTACTTTTTGGGTATCAGTTTCATCTCCTGTTGATTTCTCTGAACTTTTCCAAGATAGAGGACATCCAAGGGAAGAAACGGTATGATTAAGGACTCCTCTACAGCACGAAACACACACTCTGATAGAATAAAGGGCTGCTCGTCCCGGGTTATTTATCCGCAACTTACGGATACAGCCCTCATAATTACAAGCCACCGTAGAGGTACTGTTGCACTGGATCCACAAACGCCCACCCCTAGTTTCCCTGGAAAATGCTTGTTTTTCAGTGGACGTCTCAGATTATTGATCCCTGGACAAGGATGCTTTAGTTGAGATTGGATTGTTCTCCTCAATGTCACCCACTCCCTCTCTCTACCTAGTTATACCTTGGGAGTGGGAGTGGGAGTGTACGAGTACATACAGTACATTAGTAACTGACGAACTGACCATGGCTGAGTAGTTTCATCTCCCGTCTTTCTGCCGCTATCTTTATCCATAACCTTCCTTTCTCCATCATCCTCTTCCCTCTGACAAGACACAACCCCATCACCAAGCTTCATCTGGTATGTTTTTCTTCATTGAGGAGCTTACTCTTAGTCTCACCTCCCTCCCATCCAAACTGCAAATAAAGCTACTGTTTATAGCTTCCACAGCATAAAAAGACCACAAAGCAACAGACTGCAAGCTGACCTATTACTCGCCAGACTCTCACACTTTCTTATCTACATTACTCATAATGCCTGGAATCCGTAAGTTCCAACCAAATATACAGCTCTGCACTACATTTCTAACCAAACCCTCGCCACAGCTCTGCACGCCCTTGACAACATCAAGGCCAAGCTCAAGGCTGCCTTCAAGAAGAAGGACGAAGCCAAGCCCGCCGAGCAGAAGCCTACCGAGACCAAGCCCGCCGACAGCACATCTGCCACCACCACCGAGCCTACCAAGACTGAGGCTGCCCCTCCTGCACCAGCCAGTACGTTGACCTATCACAATATATGTGTTTCGTTCGGCACTAACATATATGCTCTACAGCTGCGCCGGCATCCGCTGCCCCTGCGGCTAAACCTGCTAAGGAGGCCAAACCCGAGACGGAGGTCAAGCCTGAAGCTCCCGCAGCTACTACTGAGCCCGCAAAGACAGAGGAGACTGCTCCTGGTATGCTACAAGATGAACAAACTTACGAAGCTTAAATCTAACAATTATAGCTCCTGCTACTGAACCCGCCAAGCCCGACGCCGCTCCGGCCACCGAACTTCCCGCCCCCGTTCCCGAGCCTGCCAAGACAGAACCGGCCCCAGCTGCTGAACTCCCAGCTGCTGCCGCTGCTCCGGCCGCTCCAACTGCCCCCGCTGTCGAGCTGCCTGCTGCTCCAGCTCAGGCTCCCGCACCCGCTGCAGCTGATACCACCCCTGCTGCTACTGCTGCCCCTACTGAGCTCCCTGCTGAAGCTCCCAAGGAAGAGGAGAAGAAGGATACCCCAGCTCCTCCTGCCCCTGCCCCCGTGGCTTCTGCTTAAGCAAAAAACGAATGCTTCTTTCTAGGGGATAGTCTTGAGCAAGGAAAGATGCTTTGTGGTTCGAGTAGATTGCGTATTTATGTTCTCAGTTAATTGCCGTTGAGGCATGTTTGTTTCAGTTACTTTGGGCATCGCAGGTTCACCCTGGCCGTGTATGTCACCTTTTCTCCTAGCAGTTGGCTGGATACCCAGAGAGAAAAGTGTTGCGATGCTCTGTTTCAAATCTATACCCGCTTTTCATATCTAATGCAGAAAGGACTATCTATATCATGCTTCTCATAACCCCTTAACACACATCTAGTATATTTTCTTGAAAAAACTAATAGGGCTCGTCATCATGAATCTCTAGCCCATGGCGCTTTGGTGACAGTGATCTGTGCGTCCGTAGACCCTGTGCCGGGTGCGTTTCTGGGTGGCCTTGCAAGTGACCCTGAGTTAGGACCCGGTGGTGGCATACGTGAATAGGGGATACCAGGGCCTGAAGATGGTGGCATTCTTGTAGCTTGAGCCCATGGCGCGGCTGTTCCAGGCCCTGATGGTGCTGGCGCTGCCATAGTTGCTGGTTGGTTTACCATATGAACGCTCTGAGTCGGTGTTGTCGCATCTGGGTCAACGTCCCAAGAGAACAACGACCCGAATGGAAAGTGCTGGACGACGGGAAACTTGGACAGCACTTCCGCGTTGAACATCTTGATCATGCCCTTGTTGATTTTGCCCCAACCGTCGCGAATGCCCGAGATATCGAACAGAATTGGACTATGCTCCCAAAACGGACCTTTCTTCACATCGTTGATGAAGCCAATAGCTGAGAAATACATGTTGACTTGCCGCTGATCCTCCACCACGGCCGCCTTGGTAACATCGCTGGGCTTGGGGGCACCCTTTACGGATCCCTCTAAAGGCATTGGTTCGTTCTCGTTGATCGGCCGTGTAAGTTGTGCAGAGCCAAAAATGTAGGGCATGAAGGAATGGTCGTCGAGGCCCCAGACGCCGTGGGAGCCAGCAGGTTCGAGGGTATAGGTCAAGATGAGCTTCCTCACAACGTTGAGGTATCTAGAAATATCAGCGGTGTACGTTTGATGGGTTAACAGGCAACATACGGTTCAATAATCTTGAGAACAATTTCGCGCTCGATCTCACCTCCTTGCTCCCCATCCTTGAAGAAGCCCAACTTCCATAGGCAGCCTAGGAAAGCAACAAAGCTCAGTTCATGTCCCGTTCCATAGTCTAGCCTCTGTACACTGCCGAAACCACCGAGAAGGTAGCTTGAGACCTCCTCTTTCGCCTTGCCATCGCCAACTTTGAGCGTTTCACCTAGAAGCCCCTCCTCAAGCAGCGCATCCAGACGCTCCTCAAAGATAGCGTGCCACTTGCGAAAACTAACATTTCCAAACCTGCGAGGACCAGGATCGGGAGGCGCTTCATCAATAAAGCTTCCAATCTTTACCAAAAGAGCTTGTAGAGTCTGAACGGACGGCGTCGTTGCTGGTTTCGAGTTGAGGGGAAAGGTGCGGGGGAGGGGTGAAGAAGGTTGGTTTCGAGGGCATAAAGCGCGGTTGAGCTGGAGGATGAAAACGCCAATGTCGCGGTAGGCTAAGCTGGTGAGGAAACGAGCGACGTCGGGGCCTTCGTTGATGCGCTTCGAGGGTCTCGCAAAGGCTGGCGAGGAGCTGAGGTCCAGAATCTCAAGCGCATTGAGCTTTGGAGGGGTTGTGGACGTCATGTCGACGATGGTGAGACACGGCGGTCGCAATTCCAAAACGGGTTTGTTAAAGGAAAGAACAGAAGAATTGCTTTTGATTTATGGCAAGTTGGGAGGATTGGAGTTGGAGTTGGAGTTGGAGTGGATGTTGGTGTTTGGTTGAAGTGAGAAACGATTTAGTAAGCTGTTGGATTGGTCTTGGTCTTGGTTTTGGTTTTGGTCTACCTCGTAAATCGACCATCATGAGATTGGATGCGCATGACAAGGAGCGGATCTCGACCATGGAGGGTCCCCAAGTTTAGTAAACTTTTGTCTAACCTATTTACAGAACACTGACACTAGTAAAGTCTTGAAAGAAAACTAGGTAAAATATTACTATTTCATCGGAGTATCTGCGTTCGTTCACCTGTTATAAAATCGTTACAGAGCTATTGTTTGTTTGTTCCAAGTGTCCCCACTTCTCCCCGTAACACTGGCTTGTAGATACAAGGTAACACGCGCTTGCCTAACCTGGTATGTTGTAGCTCTATGTTCTTTGTTCAACACCTTCACAACTTTTATTCATACTTTCACCGGGTTGCTGAAAATCACCCGACTTAAAGGACATCACTCAAGACTTTACCAGCACTCTATTCAAATTTGGTCACTTATAATTGACGGCGTGCTGCCGCGGCACGTCAAACCTTGCCAAGCTGTCACAACACAATAACAAAGGATCAACATGGCGCGGCTGCGCTCCAGAGGTAACGCCTTTGCACATTCAGCCGAGCCTGGAGTGACAGCGCGAACTCAAAGAAATGATGAGATAAGACATTCGCCAAGATCTTCAGTCCCTGTACGAAGTATCGAGGTAGACAGTGGTCCACAAGTGAGAAACACACGTCAACAATCAACTGCGTCGACAAGATCTCAATTCCAACCCTCTGCGAGCAAAGGCCGGGTCACACGATCAATGGTTGAGAATGCACCACATCATGAGTCGTCTCCAACTCCTTCACGAAAACGTCGCTCTGGTGTCGTCGCAGCTGAGGAGCAACTCCCAAAGCGTCAGCGAAGCACCAGCCATGAGTCTGCTAAAGAAGACGACTTGCCTCAGCCAGACCAGCAGAACGAAGAAGTAGATGAAGATGAGGAATCTATTCCTCCGCTGGACTTCTTTGATGGTATCAATAGGAACATTGGCGCCAGTGTCGTGCCAAGCAAACGACCAAGTCTTCAGTCTAACACCAGTGTCGAGAATCCTGCCAAAAATGAGGGCGGAGCACTTTCTCATGTTGGCACTTCACATGAGACCAAAAATGATGAAACAATCATCGCCGCCACTGCAGAACAACGCGAAAGCCAAAATTTAATTAGAGACTTGACTGAACTAGAGGTTATATTAGAACAGTCTGGGACAGTTGATACAGAGGCACCTCAATCAGCGCAACCGGTTTCTCAGCCTGATGCCTCGCAAAAGAAACCTCAACAGTCAGGTTGGCGAAAGAGTGGACCACGGAGGAAAAAGGCATCATATCATGAGCTCAACCCTGATTCAGTGCCTTCACCGGACCGATCAACGCAGCCAATCTCATCGAGAAATTTCCTTGTCGATGACAGTATATATGATGTGCCTGACTCACCCCCAAGACAGACAAATCAAACTCCACTCGCTGAGAAGTCGCAGAAGGCGCCTATGTCAACAGGTGGTAGTGCGCCCGCTGAAAAGTCAGAGAAGTCACAGGAGGCGCCCATTTCAACGGGTGGTAGCAGTCTGAAGATGAAGCAAGAACAAAGAAGCAGCCTGTCTCACCAGCGAAGGAGCAATACTTCTACCCGGCATCAGGATGATGAACAGCAAGAAAAGAATTCCAGTGAAGGGGGCGATGAACAGCATGAGAATTCCCAGGAGGAGGGCGATGAATCTGAAGACGATGACTTCCACTCTAACAACAGCGAGCCTGAGTTAAACCAATATCTAAATGCATTTCACATGGTCGAAGATTCACTGCTACTTGATGCACCACCGGCCGATTCACAGGCGGCAGATTCCACCCCTACGACCCTTATGAAGCGTACATACGTCCAAAAGCTCATGCATATAATGACGCTCCAAGGCTGGATGGGGAAAAGATTCTGGAAAATTGACTTTCTCGAACAAGCCGCAGACAAATCCGATCAGCTGGCCGCCCAGCCTGATTGCCCTGTTCTTTCAACAAGAATTATGGCCTGGCTGTTTAACCTCTACGAGTTGTGTAAGGAGATCCCCAAAGCGCCAAAAATTGATCAACTGGCGTATCTGCGCGAACATGCAGCAGAGTTCGGTACTTTGGTTAGCAATCTTCGCCAGTCCGTCGATTCGTTCACTTCGGGTATCAATACCGCCATGGGAGACGCCGACCCAAAAAAAGTGGAAGATGGCCTCAGGTCTGTTACGAGGCTACGCCGGCGAATCATTCCCATGTTGGTGCTGTTGCTGGACACGACATTTGAAGCTGGATGCGGAGCTTCCCTTGGAAACGGTAAAAAGGCCTCCCAACAAACTGGAGAGTTCACGGTATATCTGTTGGAGCCGCTAGAACGAGCTGCGGGTTGGGTTCATAGACTTTCACAGGCGGTGGAGAGCTGGTACGAGCTTCATGCTCCTAGGAGGGAGCGTGATAGAACAGAAGAGGCACAAGCGAACCGCGCTGCATTTCGCTCTGCCATAGCCACGCTCAAGCAAGAGTTGAGGAAAGCTAGGAGAGACCTTGGCAAGTCCAAGCCAGCGCCCGAGGCACTCATGCAAAAAGACGAAGCCATCCGAAAGGAGCGTGAGGCCAGAGAGCAGGAACGTCGGGAAAGACAAAATCTTCAAATGCAGCGCTTCAGGGATTCAATCCAAAGGATCGACCCGTATAAACGACCGGCTACGGCGAGGACTATCCTAAGAGAAGTGCCTGTCCCTCATCGGCCAAGTCAACCACGCCCTACTCCATCTCAGCAGCTGTCAGAGCGAGACTACTACGAGCGCCATGGGTGGCATTATTGGGAAGATGATCAGATCTTAACCTTGATCAGGACCACGGCCCATCCCAACTTTGAAAACTTTCAATGGATGCTCCCTGACCGGAGCCCTAAGGAGCTAAGAGAGCGATCGAGATATCTGAAGCTGGTCGTGCGGAATAAATATGAGCGTAAAGGAATTGCGCCTCCCGGATTTTGCATGGATGAAGATTGATACACAGGCTTCGAGCTACGAACACCATTGGAGTTGGGATTATGTGATATTACGATACCCGGGAAAAGTCGGTCAATACGTTTTATGCAATTCGGGCAGGAGTTAATATGCTTAGAAATATTCATACGTGTAGTTAGTTGCATGACTGTGAGTGTATCTTGTTTTCCTTTCTTGTCACCCATTTTGTGACAGTGAATTGGGCACTAAGAGCTCCGTGTTGGTTTGATGACATTAAATAGGATCGGAAAGAAGCCGGTTTTAATCACCAGTAGTCAAGTTGGTGGTGTAGTGTTTCATGCCCTTTGCCATGTGTGGTAGTTGAGCTTCTACCAACTGCGCTATGCCACATCGTTGAATCCCAATGAGCATGCAGCATCGGCTGTTTATCTGACACATTTCCTTGTAGGGAACGGAACAAAGCACTGATAGAAATCGCCAACGCATAGACGCTCTTTGACACTCTAGATCAGTGCGCTAGCGAATGCTTTGGACGCTTAGCTTGGCTTGTCGCAGTCTGAACTTGAGCATCATTTACTACTATCGTTAGGTTCTTGTTGTCAAATTATCACAAGTCTCTGGAATTGGTTGAAGCGCCACATGTAATATGATACGTATGGAGGGGACCATGTACGCTTGCCCAAGGAAGCAAAGCGTCGAATTAGCTCTAAATCATTTGGGGTAAAAAGTCAACAGATGACTAGGTTTTTATTTTGTTTGTCTTTTTTACGCGTTTTCTACGCGGTCTGGGAGATTTGACAGATTCAAATCTCGCCCTTTGTCTTGGCTTAGCTATTGAGAGAAAGATGAGGCTTGCATCCACTGTTCTGTTAGTCAGGTAAGTAGTTAGGCGAAGGCTTTAGGTTTTTATGGAAAAGATATGGACTGTACGGATACTCAGGTGGTGTGGCTCGCATTGCATTGCCGTGCATTGCATATAGTGCTTTGGCTAGGCGAGGCGGGTCGTCGGGCATGTATGGTAACGTCTGGTGCTGTTTTTAGAAAGACTTTTGTAAAGGAGTATCAGTAATTCTACCGATCATCTTGATGAGAGAAGTGGTTGGTCTAGTGTTCTTAATCCAAGACACTTGAAGAATGTCCAGTCCCGGAGTAATATCCTCCTCGTAAAAAAAAAAAAAGAACTACCCTGGATCTGGGTTGGAGTGCAGCCACCCGCGCGTAGCCCAAAAAGACCCCTGACTGGAGATGGACAGTGAGTAGAACCCCTGGAACGGTCGCTACAGGCCGGCCGGTCCATCAGATCAGGGCCCTAGACTAATGGAGGGAAGAAGCAATGTTAGTGGCCGGTGAAAGCTCCACTCGAAGATGGAAATGGGAAGAATAGATCAGTGATGGGATCACAAGGCAAGCCAAGGTGATGGAAATGGACATGGATGACCGCCCCAGAGAGCTAAGTCAGGTACGTATCCATTCGCAATCTAATATCCCCGTCCCATCCCATCCCATCAATCGACAAGACAAGACAGCTCAGCTTTCCTCTTTTCCACCCTTTTCCTTCCTCTCTCTTCTCATTCTCTCTTAGAAGCCAGCTGATATCGACAGTAAATAGAGAAGTCTTTGTATTAGTCTTCTTTGTCTGCTTCATTGCAAGCTTTCTTCCTCACGTTCCTTATTTCTGCCTATTTTATTCCACCCCTCCCTACTCCTTGTTATCTTTTCGTAACTGAGGAGCTTCCAGCAAAGCGTGGTTTTGCTGGATAAAAAGGAGACCACCCCAAGGTACGGATAAGATTAACCCAAGTCCTATTTCAGCTCATACCCGCATACCCTTGACGTAGCTTCATGGTTCGTGCCGGCTTGTGATCTATTGTCTATTGATCATTTTGGAATGCCAGTCGAGAGTTGTCGTTGCTTAATAGCTGATCTGCAACTTTTTGTGCGACAATCTTGATAAACTCAATTCAGGCTGTCCCTGGCTGTGCACCTTGCTAATATTGTCGCTCTTAGAAAATACTACTCTTAATACCAATTCAACTCCGCCAACATGTCTGAAACCGAGAGCTTCGACGTTGTCCAGCACGAGGAAGCTGTTGCTTCTCAGTCCGATGCTGCGGCTACTACCGAGCCCGAGCCTGAGCTCGAGCCCGAGAGCCCCAAGACAGCCGCGACTCCTTCTTCTCCCGAGACACCAGTCAAGGAAAAGGCAAAGGAGAGCCCCGGAGTGAAGCCCGCGCTCAAGCAGCCTGGTGCAGCCTCCACGACCGCTACCCGTCGACCTGGCTCTACTTCTTCGACAGCCAAGCCCACCTCCTCCAGCACCACCCGTGCCCCTGGAGGTCTGAGCAAGCCCCCCACTCGTCCTGCTGCTTCGACCGTTCGCCGCCCCCCTACCGCGACCTCCATGTCGAGCCACCGAAGTCGTCCCAGCATGAGCGCTAGCGAAGATGACAAGAAGTCGACCACGTCCTCTGTCGCATCTGCCCGTAGGACGAGTTCGATGATGTCCAGCCCAGCCAAGACCGCTGAGAGGCGAACTGCTGGAACTGCCGGCTCGACAACGGCTGCCCGCAGACCTGCGTCTACGACGACCACTACCCCACGAACTGCTACCGCTAGCCGAACTGCAGCTACTCCCACCGCTTCCGCGACACGAACGACTGCTACTCGAACAACGGGCACGACACCTGCCGCCAACAAGCGACTTTCTACATCGGGATCCTTGACTGCCGCTTCCCGAACCGCAACTCGACCTGCTCCTTCTGCAGAGGCTGCTAAGGAAATTGAGGCGCTCAAGGCCAAATTGGCAGAGGGTGAAACTGAGATCGAGACTCTCAAGGCCGAGGTCAAGACCTCCGAGGAGAAGATTGCGGAGCTTACCGAAAAGATTGGCCAGGAGGCCACTCCCACCGAGTCGGGCGACAAGCCTTCTCAGGACAACGATGAGGCAATTGCCAAACTCAAGTCTGAGCACGAGATCGCGATCGCTGCTCTCGAGACCCAGGTTACTGAGGCCAACGAGAAGCTCCAGGCTGCGGAGGGCGATCGCGAGCAGCTTCGAGCCGATCTTGATGCCGCTGTAAGCGCCATGGAGGCTAGTTCGACAGAGCTCGATTCTTTGAAGTCGCAGCTCGAGACCGCCCAGGCTGAGAGCGAGGAGAAGCTCAGCTCCAGCCAAGAAGCACTCCAGAAGGCCATTGAGGAGCATGCTACCAAGATCGAGGAACTCAAGACCTCTCTTGAAGCTGAGAAGGCTTCTGCCATTGAGGCTATTGAGGTCAAGCACAAGGAGAGCCTCGATAAGGACCAGACTGACACTTCATCCCACGAGGCTGCTTTGGCTGAACTCAAGGCCAGCCACGAGGCCGCGACTGCTGAACTGCAGAAGAAGATTAACGAGTTGACTTCTTCGCAGTCTGCTCTGGAGTCTGCCAACGACGATAAGCTCAAGTCTGAGCAGGAGGAGCAGCAGACCAAGATCTCCTCCCTCGAGGCCGAGGTTGCGGATTCCAAGGCAAAGCTCGAAGCTGCTGAGAATGCTGCTGAGACAGCCAAGTCTGAGATCGACTCTCTTAACAGCCAGATCACCCAGCTTCAGTCCAGCTTGTCTGAGAAGGAGTCCGAGCTCGAGAGCGCCAAGGAAGATCTTGCCAAGGCTCAGGAGGAGGCTGCGTCCCTCAAGGCTGCCGCCGAAGAGGCTCAGAAGTCTCTCGCCGAGAAAGAAGATGAAATCGCCAAGGTCAAGGAGATGCACGAGGAGCGCATGAAGAACATTTCACAGGATTATGAGACCGAGATCGAGTCCCTTCGAGGCGATGCTTTCTTCAAGCGCAAGTACGAGGAGCTTGAGGCTCAACATAAAGAGCTTCAGGCTTCTTCTTCAGAGGCTACCGAGGGTCACAGCAGCGCTCTCGAGGCCGCCAAGGCTGAGCACGCTGCCGCTGTTGCAGCCTTGGAGGAGAAGGAAGCTGAGTACCAGAAGAACCTCGATGCTCTCCGTGCCAGCCATGCTGAGGAACTCGAGGCTTCCAAGAACTCAGCCTCCGGAGACCATGATGCTCACATCGCCGAGATTGATAACCTGAAGGAGAACCATGCTAAGCAACTGGAGGTGCTCAAGTCCGAGGGTGCCAACACACATGTTGAGGAGATTGAGTCGCTCAAGGCTGCCCATGCTAGCGTCTTGGAGGCCCTCAAGAAGGAGTATGAGGAGGACAAGGAGAAGCTGGTCGCCAGCCACCAGAGCGAGCTGGCCTCTACCAAGGATGCCGGCGAGACCACGCATGCTACCGAGATCGCCAGGCTTATGTCAGAGCTTGACAGCGCCAGAGAGTCCGGCGAGAGTGCTCATTCTGCTGAGCTGCAATCGCTCAAGGCCAAACTCGAGGCTGAGAAGGAGGCAAGTGACAAGGAGCATGCTGAGGCTTTGGCCAAGGCTCAAGCAGGAATCGATGCCGCCAAGTCTGCTGGCGATGAAGCCCACGCTGCTGAGATTGCCAATCTCAAGGCTGAACTCGAGGCTGCCAGAAATGCTGCCAAGCAATCTCTGGAAGCCGAGTTGGAGGCTTTAAGGGCCGAACTTGCAGAGAGCAAGAAGGCCGGCAGCAGCAATGACGAGGAATTGGCCACCATCAAGACTGAGCTTCAGACCGCCAAGGAGGAGCTTGAGAAGGCCCGCGACTCCAACCAGCAAGCCATCGAGATGGCTCGTTTCGAGCTTGAGAAGGAGCACACCAATGAGGTTGAGAAGCTCATCGCCTTCAACAGCGAAGTTATGGAGCACATGAAGAAGGAGGGCACTGATGTGAAGAAGGAGCTCGAGGAGTTGACTAGTGCTCATACCAAGGCCATTGAGGATATGATGGCTGAGCACAGAAGCAACAACAGCCACTTGGAGGACCAGCTCGCCCAGCAGGCTGCTACCAACGCTGATCTCCAGACTGCCCTGAACACTGCTACAGAGGCTCTCGAGAGGGCCCAGCAGGATGTCGAGGAGCTTTCTCAGCAGCTTGCACAGGAGAAGACCGAGCGATTCACTGCTCTTGCTGAGCTTGAGGACGCGAGGAACACCAAGCCTGACACTGCCGAGGCCGATGCTCTCAGAAGGGAGCTTACCACAACCAAGAAGTTCCACGAGGATGCTCTGGCCAGCGCCGATGCTGAGCTCAAGGCAACACAGAGCGAGCTTGAGACTGCCAAGGGTAACCTGACAACCGTCCAGGGCCAGGTGACAACTCTGACAGATGACCTCAACCTTGTCCAGAAGGATCTCGAGGCCTTCAAGGCTGAGGCTGATGCCAGCAAGAAGACAGCCAATGCCGATTACCAAGACCTCAACGACAGCATGACCACGCTTATCGAGGACGCTAACAACAGGGCTAAGGAGCTCCAGGCCAAGCTGGATGAGACTGTAGCCAAGGTTGAGGACAGCGAGAAGAAGGTCGAGGTCCTCGAGGCTCAGCTCAAGGTGAAGGATGCCGAGATTGCAGAGGCAAAGGTATGTTTCCGTGGTTAATCGTTGTCATGGGTACACTGGCTTACATTGATAGGCCAACGCTGCTGTTGCCAAGCCAAAGGGTCTTTCAGCCAGCAGATTTGCGAATGCCGAGGGCGACGACGCTGCTGCGAACGAAGAGGCGGCGGAAGGTGAGGAAATTGATGACCACTCCTCAGTAGCACTTGCTTCGGTGCGGAAAGCCCCTGCATGATGCACTCTCCCAATCCTTTCTGCGTCATGCGACCTTTGGTCAGCGCAAGGCTAACATGTGTGGTGTTTAGATAAGCAAGGCAAGGCTCACAGCTAAGCAAATGGATACCCTTGATAGGGAAATGAGGGATCGCAACTTACAGTAAGTAGATACTAGACTGGGTTACAGATTGACCGTTCTGACAGAAGACAGGTTGTTGAAGTCCATCACGGATGTCAAGTCACCAAAGCTGAGTGGTGAACATCACTACGAGCAGCAGCAATTCGACCAGCAGCAGTACAGTTAAAGGGGGCACATGACATAGGATTTCTTTTCGTTTTCTGTTGTGTTGTGTGATTTTAACTTTTTAGTTCTGTGTAATACCCGCGGCTTCTTGTAGAGCTGCAATTTTGCTTCTGGCTTTTTTTATTACATACAATATCATGGACAAAAGTTGCTAGGATATTGGAAGTACAACGGAGGGAGGTGTTAAGACTGTCGAAACACTTGGCATGTGACAGGAAAAGAGATGGCATGGAGTAGGATGTTGCCGATGTTTGGGAGTTACATATAAGCACGTACGACATTGTCGAGAATTGACGATACCCTGGTTCAAAACGAATTTGCTCAGGCTTTAATGGTGTAAACCTTATTACTTTAATCCAAAGAGTCAAGCTCCAAGCTGTAAGCTCCGTCTAACCGCTTCGCTATGACACTGCATGCATCACCTCTTGATCAATAGCCAATTGTGCCGAATAATTCACCCAAGAGCGGAGACTCCGACTCTCATGCATTTGGCTGAGATCGAATGACGTTTGCCTAGGTAGTTGCGTATTATATAACTACTAATGCAGGTCAACTTGTCCCCTCACAATAATTCTCTCATATCTCAACATTTCCGAAGCACACAATTGTTCAAAGTCATACAAGGTAACGTTGTATATCTGGGTGGTGCATATACAGGTATACAAGACAAGACCCCGCAACTTTGTTCATCACACTCGTTATCTATACATTGAACACGACACGACAGACAAAATGGAAGACTACAAAATCTCCAGTAAACCCATTGCCAACAAAGATTCAACCGTAACTGGCCCTCAATGGCGTTTTACAGTGATCAACGACATGGTTCTTCGCTATGAATGGGCCGAAGACGGAGTCTTTGAGGATCGTCCATCAACATTTGCTCTCAACCGAGAGTTTCCTACCCCAAAATTCACAGTTTCTGACGAAGACGACCAGCTCGAAATTAGAGCAGATTCTTTTCACGTCACCTACAACAAGAAGCGTTTCGACCGCTACGGTCTGGTGATTAGCTTCACCAACAAGAACACCCTCTGGGGCGCTGACTGGCGATACGGAGAGACGCCTCAGAACCTTGGAGGCACGGCGAGAACACTGGACGAGGTCAATGGTCGTTGTGAGCTGGAGCCGGGTATTCTTTCCAGGGCTGGATACTCGGTTCTTGACGATAGCGAGTCCATGCTTTTGGACCCTTCTTCTGGTTTCGCGGCGCCCAGACGACCTGGTGATCGCATCGACGGGTATCTCTTCTCGTATGGCCACGATTACAAGGCCGCTATGAGATCATTCTTTGCTATTTCTGGTAAACAGCCTGTCCTTCCGCGCTGGGCGCTGGGAAACTGGTGGAGTCGATACTATCCTTACACCGACGAGGAGTATCTGAAGCTCATGGACAAGTTTGAAGCCGAAAAGGTCCCGCTGTCTGTTGCTGTTATTGATATGGACTGGCATCAAGTTCACGGCGATCATATTCCTCATGCTGGCTGGACGGGCTATACGTGGAACAAGGAACTCTTTAAAGATCCAAAAGCATTCACCAAGGCACTGCATGACAAGAAGCTTAAAGTGACCTTGAATGACCATCCCCACGGCGGTGTTTATCATCATGAGGATCAGTACGAGGATATGGCCAATGATCTAGGACACGACACTTCCGCCAAGGCGCCGATTCTCTTCAATCCCGTCGACCCAAAGTTCATGCATTCGTATCTTAACACGCTCCATCGCAGCCTTGAGAGAGATGGGTGCGACTTTTGGTGGATTGACTGGCAACAGGGTCCGTACAGTCGTGTACGCGGCCTTGACCCTTTATGGCTCCTCAACCACTACCATTTTCTAGACCACCAGAAGCAAAACGGGGTGGACAAAGCCATCATCTTCTCACGTTTTGGAGGACCGGGCAGTCATCGTTATCCCGTCGGGTTCTCGGGCGACAGCATCATGACATGGGAGTCTCTCGAGTTCCAGCCTGAATTCACAGCTACAGCGTCCAACATTGGTTACGGATGGTGGAGCCACGATATCGGCGGCCACATGGGAGGTTACCGCGATGATGAGCTAGCTACGCGCTGGGTGCAGTACGGTGTTTTCTCGCCCATCATGCGACTTCACTCTCAGATGGGCTTATTCACTTCCAAAGAGCCATGGTTGTACCGTTCTGAATTTGCAGAGGTCATGAAGACGTTCCTCCGGTTTCGTCATCGCCTAGTTCCGTATCTCTACGCGGCCAACCTGGACTCCGCGTACCGAGACGATCCCGTCGTCCAGCCTCTGTACTGGAAGTTTCCCGAAAGAGACGAAGCGTATGGCAAACCGAACCAGTATTACTTTGGGTCGCAGCTTGTGGTTGCTCCTGTCGTGAAGCCGCGTGACAAGAGGACGAACCATGGCGCGGTTGATGTTTGGGTGCCTCCTGGTCGTCATGTTGATATCTTCACTGGTAATGTTTACGATGGTGATCGCGATATGAGGATGTTCAGGAGTATCAAGAGTCTACCCGTTCTTGCTCGCGAGGGAGCCATCGTCCCGCTTGATGCGAATCTCTCTCCACGAAACGGAGGGGAAAACCCCGAACATATGGAAGTTCTCGTAATCGTGGGTGAGAATGGTGAATTCACTTTAGTTGACGAGGGTTCTTCTAAGCAAGGAACTGATTCCGATTCCGATTCCACACGTTTTGAGTACGTTCAAGACAAGGGTCAATTGAAGTTTCGTCCCGAGGGTAGAGCATGGACGATCAAGTTCATCTCCATCACAGAGATGCCCAACAACTTCAAGGTGTTCAAGCGCAATGAGTTCAGCGACGTTGATCTCGATGTCAAGACGAATGTTGAAGACTACCCCAGCGTTCCTGGTCTTGTGGTTGAGATCCCATCTGCTTCTTCTGGATCAGGAGACGTTGTTATCTGTCTAGGAGATGACCCACAGCTGAGCATACTTGACCCGTTGAAGCGTATTCAGGATCTAATTCTGGATTATCAGATGGACATGTGGACCAAGGAGAAACTCTGGGGAGTTGTCAAGGCATCTCAGCCTACGTCGGTCAAGATTGGACGATTGATGAGTTTGGGGTTGGATGAGGAGTTGCTTGGGCCTGTGATAGAGTTGCTCATGAGTGATAGTCGATATCAGATGGCTTCCAATTGATGGGATTCTCCGTTTGAGTATGGATATTAGAATAGAACAGAATCTCAATACGCCTTAAACATGATATGATTGTTTTGTTACAAGACGCAGATGACTTCAGGATGACTTTTAGTGAACAAGACGAGTTAACGAAGCTCTCAGATCAGTTGCTAGAGTGTAAATCATGCTAAATGAACCAATAAATGAAAGATAAAACTGGCGTTACCATAAGCAAGCGTTTAGATAACGTTATTGCAATAAGAAGAGACAATCGGGCAAGTGGGGGGCCAACTCAATTCCAACATCGTCACTTTCCTTCTCAACTCAATCCGACTCATCATGACAACGAGGCTCAGAAACGCGAACCCCTGCGATGGATGCGCACTTAGACGTGTTAAATGCGAACAAGGAAAGCCTTGTCATGAATGTCTTCTCAGAGGCATCGAATGCACGGCTTTGAGGACCAGGAAGAAGCGTGGGCCAAAGGGCGGAGTGAGAACTACGACTAAAGACAGGGTCGAGAGATTCCAAGAGACTATCAAGAATAATCAATCTTGCACTACTGAAACTATCACTCCCGGGCCATTGCCCTTACCGGCCTACCGAATACCACTTCCTGAATATCAACGCATCCTCAGCATTTCCAAACGACTAGCGACATCCATCTGGATCGTCATCAACCCTGAACATCTTTATACCAAAATATTCGAAAATCGCGAGGATTATGAATCTCATGCTCTAGCAGCGGCAATATGTGCCGCAACGATAGCCCAGCTCCGACTCCCTGAGCATGCCGGACCGTTGAACACCACATCTTCACTCCAGTTCGCTACAGAGTGCCTGCAACTGCGAGAGCTCTATGATTATCGCGAGAGTCATAGCCTCAATTCTGCCCTGATACCCTTCTTCTTGCATGTTTACCACTCCAACGGAAACAAGCTGCGCACTGCTGGTCTATTTTTGAGAGAGGCTGTTACGCAGGTTCAACTTATGCAGCTTGGCTACCCTGAGACGTATGACCATTTTCACAAATCAGAGCAATCACTTCGTTTACGAATATACTGGCTTGTTCTCATCACCGAGAGGTATGGACTTGGTTCGAAGTATATTGAGCACTGTACTGATGTGAGATCAAAGAACATACTCTGCGCAGCACGGCTTGCAGGCAGTTCTCCAAGTCATTGACGTCTTTCCAGATATTCAAGACGACATGGCCGACGAGCGCCGACTGCAAGCCTTTGTATCCCTGACGAGGCTCTTTGCCTATCTGGAGAGCAACCTGACGACATTTTCCTCGAACCAACAGCCGCTCGAAAGACAGAAACTAGTATCATACCAAGCCGCACTGTGTCTCGACTCACATGATCATGCAGCGCGGGAAGCCCAAAGAGTCGACCTGTTTGTCACCCGCCAGTGGATCAGGCTCATCCTGTGGGAGTACACGGCGCGCCATTTCGCCATGTCGTGCTATCCAGACGACGAAGCCTTTTCACTGTTTCTGCCTGTCAAGATTGGGCACAAGATGCTTTCGCTTTTTTCAATGGTGACGAATGCGGCTATAAAGACACACGGATATGGCATTGTGAGTTGACCAGGCCTAGGATTATTCAAGTTTTGGATAGAGTCTAATCTTTGATGTTAGGAACTCAAAGTGTTTCGGCTAGCAGATGCAATGCTTGACATTATTGCTTGTACTCCCTTTTCTGCTCATGGGAATGGTATGCTTGTTGGTGCAGGAGATGTACTGTATTCGTTGAAGCATGTACTGCATTCCGTAGGTGGGAAGGACTCTGGGTTTCTACACAAGATACAGAATCGTATGTCACATCTGGAACTTACTACTGGATCATGGCCATATCTTGCTTTATCGGAAGCGGGAGAGGTGGTGGAAGAGATGGAAGAAGATAATGAGTTATGATTATGCTGGACTTGATATTATCCAGGAAACAGAATAGCCAGCTTCGGTCTTTGTAGCTTAACCACTAAGTGTTTATGACTGCAATGACTGCACTTGATGAAATTAGATTTGTATACAGCTTGCTTAGTTGGTCCCCCCCTCCCGGCAGACCAACGAGTAAAGGTTGTCGAGTATCAATAATCGAGAAAAGGTTTCAATCTAGGGCTCGCTGTTACACTTACAGTCTTATATGGGAATAAATCAGTCTAAATCATCAGTTAACCTGTCCCCTGTGGCTTAGTTGGCTAAAGCGTCCGACTGTTATTCATAGACAATCGGGAGATCGGAAGTTCGAGCCTTCCCGGGGGAGTTATCTTTTGGTTTTTGCGCCACCCAGTCAGTCACTATCTTTTGGTCTCAATGCCATTGCCTTTCTTTTTCATTTTGCTTCTTGTATGTTCTACCGTGCTTATCATGAATCGATGTTGTCGTTGTGGTGCTGGAGTGCAGTGTTAAATTCACATCCATAAACTCAGTAAAAAAGTAATTTGTAAAAAAAGGTGTAACAACACCATCAGGAACCTAGCGGACGAGTTACTCCAAGAAAACAACTTTGTCATAGGATATCTTGAAAAGGAATTCTTTTCTCCGGAGGTGCATTGGAAAACCTCATGTAGCCTGTAGGGTAGCGATTTTTGCAGTGGTACACCTCGGACAAGTCTTACACAACCAGAGCTAAACGAGAAATAGTGTTCATCTGCCGCTATGAGATTCAGCAGTGAGCACTTAATTTTACCAGATAATGGCGCAGCCAATGGGCAAAGACTCGCGTTTCACTAAACCAGGGACAATCTTGAAGTCTAACTGAAACTGTCAATTTGTAGCGCTGTAGGGCTGTTGGCGATGTTCAAGCTTACTCAACGGTAACGGCTGTGGCTACACCTTGTTAGTAGAGAGAGATATGGGGTGATGACGGTAATTGTGAGTAGAGTTTACAATATATAAGAAGGCATTGAAAGTGCAGTTGATAGAACCAAATCACTCAGATTCAGATTTTCTACTGCATTTCTACAATCATGGCAAACCCAACCAAAGACAACTTGTACGGCTATGATGCCAACAAGATGCTTCCAATTGTTGCAGCTGTGATAATTGGTATATCGTTGATTGGACATTGTATACAGAATAGGTGAGCTACTCGACTGTGCCCTTTACGATCAATACATGCCAACTTGAATGCAGTCGTTATAAATTCTGGCGGGTGACGTTCTTCATGTTCTACGCATGTCTATTCTTTTGCATCGGCTGGGCCATAAGAGCCATTTCGGTGCGACAACCAGACAGTCTTCCCTTGTATATGATATCAACCATCTTCATCTATCTCGCACCGCCAATCTACTCGGCCGCTGAATACAACACACTGGGACGAATGATGCACTACTTGCCCATGCACTCCATCATCAACCCGAACCGTGTGGTCTACATATTTGTGTTCCTCGGCTCATTAGTTGAAGTGCTCACTGCAATTGGTGCGTCGTGGATCGCAGCAGGTAACGGGCGCCAGGACAAAGATAGACTGAGTTCCGGTGCTACTTTCATGGCTGTCGCTGTTATTCTCCAAGGGGCGATCGAGCTTGGTTTCATCGCCATGGTTGGTATTCTTCACAACCGTTGTTCGAGAGTCAAGATGCTACCTTCCAACGTCAAGACTTTGTTCATCATGCTCTACGGAACGTCGATACTTATTATTATCCGGTGCGTCTTCCGCGCCGTCGAGACGTTTGAACTGCGGGACATTCTTGCGAGCGGCGAGGATAACAGCAATGCACTCATGAGGCGCGAGTGGCCTTTTTACGTGCTGGAAGCTATTCCGGTGGCTCTGTATACCTACTGGCTCAATATCATCCACCCTGGACGGTATCTGCCTCATGACCAGCGACAGTATCTTGACTTTGATGGCAAGACGGAACGTATGGGACCTGGGTGGTTGCACAAGCGACACTGGGTTATGTATGTGGCCGATCCGTTCGACTTTAGTAAGTACTTTCTCATCATGAGTGTAATCCTTTGAGGTCGATTGTGATGGCTAACATGTTGATGTAGTTGGAATGTTGTCGATGGAAAAGAGAGATGCTTATTATCTTCGACCGAGTGAGTGGCCCGAGACAGAGAATTGCTTTGCTCAGGGCAAGGGATCAAATGCCAAGCCGGGGAAATATACAAGGGTCTCCAAAGAGGAGTTGCATGAGCATGAATGAGCCTGATGTCTGATGTCTGATGTAATGATCAGCAGGGATTAATTAAGGAATGATTAGTATTTGGGTTATGTTTGATAGCGATACGAGCGAGATAGATTTGATTAGTACCTGTACCTGTATTTGAACTGGTATACCTATTAGTTACCCATTCTATGAGGAGAATAAGCCACTGTTAATTTAATCTACACACCACCTATAGACTATTAATGTTAGCCAAATACAATAAACAGCATATGAACCATGAGTAAAGATAAATTTAAACTATTTAATAAGCTTATTATTATGTGCTGCTGGAGGTTTCTTCTTCTTGGCTCTAAATTTAGGGCATCCACAGGTCATGATCCCTATGTAGGTTCCTTTTTTCCCCTGCTGTCCATAGTGTAAGCCCACATGTAAGCCCCCTGTAAGCCCCTGTAACTAAGCGGAGTTCTTATTGACCATCAGTGACTTCATCGCTACCGGAAGCGGCCCCATACAATCCGCCGACAATGACGTCGCTTGGCGAAGCTTTGGCAGAATCTTGGCTGCGTCTCTTGCTTCTTGGCCAAAGGGGAAAAAAGTCGATGGAGTCATTAGACGTCATGCTTCTCAATCACTACAGCGCNNAAAAAAAAAAGAAAAAAAAAATTAAATAAAATAAAAAGCAACAATTTTAACTGGTTACAGACCCCTGGACTAATTGATATCAACTAAACTGATCACTGTTGTAACCCTCTGTTCCATTCTATCCGAATAGAATACTGTTCCCTGTCCAGTGCACGTCAGTCTCACAATCAGGCTACCCATCAAAACTGTTGCACCCACCTACCGTCCATTAAAAAGAACCGTCCTCCATCTCCATCTCTCAATTAGTTTAAACTTTGCCACTTTGATGGATCAATCTCCTTATTCTCCATAGAACAATTTGAACTATCCGTTCTTGTCTTAGGTTCCCAGCTTCTGTGTCTGTCTCACTACAACAACAGACCCAGTTCATTCATACTCTTTCCCTTCTCACTTCTCTCTTCTCCATTATATCACCATCACCACCACCATACCCTACATTCAAAACATCAATAAACCAAAACATTCTCCAATCATGCCTGAAGTACGAAGGGGCAGTCTCGCTCCACCATCAGATCCGGCTCTCCCATTACAACAAGTCCCAGCCGTTACTCGTCCATCACAATCTCACCAATCCTCCACTGATCGCGGCGTGCGCTTCAACATCCCCCAAGAACCAACATCATCAACTTCACCAACTTCACCAACTTCACCGCGCGAACCCCTCGACTCGGCCTTTGCAGAGCTACCCCGAAGAACATCTGAAGGCCAAAGACGAACATCGGAAATCCCTAGAACGAGTTCCGATGCTCCTCGACGAAGCTTGTCATATGCTCAACGCCCCGTAGCTGAAGCATACTACGATTCCCGAGCAGCTACAGAAAAAGAATACCGACGACGAGCCACAACTCTCCTGGAATACTACGACGAAAATCCACATCTGTTACCCCAGCTTCCATTTACTTGGCATCATGGTTGGAAGCGCTGGAGACTCTTCATTTTTGCATTCCTCGTCTTTGTCGACGCATCCGCCGTTCCCATAGCTCTATACTACGGCTTGAAATATGCCGGCAACGTCGAGGGCTGGATCATCTTTGCCGTTGTGACCACCATCTGGGGTGGTCCCACGTACGTTGAATTCGGAGTCCGAACCCTCCGGTTGATAAAGGTGGACAGGTTCTATCGACCCCTGGGAACGAATAGCCGCTGGTGTTTCGATATGCTGACGTACTCGTCCACCCTTACCATTTTCGTTGTCACGGCTCTGTTCATCATTGGTAGCGCTCCTCATAATGTGTGGTTGAGAGTCCTCTGTATGCCTGCTCCGGCCATCCTGTACTGCTACGGCGGTACTCTTTTCCTTATCACTCTTTACCACCAGATGAATTGGCCTGCACCTTTTCGAATTAGCTCCACTGCCAAGGGCGAAAAGGTATGTTTATGATTCAAAACACAGTCTTCACGATACTAATAATATCTATCTCAGGTCTTGCCAGGTGCTTACTACTTTATCGAGGATGTTATCGCGGTTAATGCCCTCGGTGGCCGGCCCTACCGGGAAGCTCTAGCAGCTCGTTACAAGGCTAGCCCTCGCTTCCAACAAATGGTTTACAAGCAATCCTGGTTCTGGTCCATCCCAGCACTAGTCCTTGCCGTTCCTCTGACCGTCATCTCTGTCATTCCCCAGGTCCCGGCCACCGGTGCCTACGGTGTCGCATGGGCCGTTCCATTCCTGTGGGCTGTTGTCTGGAGTATCATCACTATAAAATGGTGCAAGAGAGATATGAAGCGAGAGAGGGAAGAGTGGGAGCGTGGTGTCGACCCAGAGAAGGAGATCAAGAGAAAGGATTCGTCTATCGAGACAGCTTAAGGAAGAGGGATATACTGTGGTGTTTGAAAGCGAACATGATGGCACCTGCAAGATTTGACCTTTGGCGTTTCGGACATTAAGAGAGCGGCACTGATAATGGCCGATTGGAATGAAGTCTGGCTATGAGATACAGTAAGAGTCATTCCATTACATATGTGTACTGTAAATTACGATTGGTAGCATACGAACATGAAGCAAACGGTTATCATGAATCCAGATACAATGAATGTCGTTTCAGACCCCAATTTTGTCAAGAAACAACTACTACACAATCCACCAGTTAAAATCCGGGCATCTGTCACTCTAAGCTCTATGACAGCGAAGCTGGAAGTTACCGCAAAGGCACAGCCCCAGTCTCGGCATCATACATTCTTCCGCACAGCGATCAAGGTAGCCTGGGACGGACTTGGGGAAATTTCGAATACCGGTCGGGGTTACTTTCGTGATGGACCATAGATAAGTCTCCTGACTTTGACTTTCCGATGAAGCCGAACCGTTGCTTGTGCGTTGACGTTCCAAATTAAAACATTGGTCAAAACAACCAAGTTTGTCTGAAACTCAATCTTGTTCAAATCATGTTCTTTGATTGTTGAAGTAATGATACATAGTGCTTTAGGTTAAATTGGTGATACACTATCCTCAGGACATCAGAAAAGCTGGCGGTTAGAAGCATTAAAAAAACGAGATTAAAAGCTCAGTTTACGCTAACTATTTAGATCAGATTAGGCTATTGGTCTTTATACCCTGAGAATTGGAGGTCAGCCTTTCTGTTAATACCAGCTTATATCAGTAACGTGCCACATTTGCTTCCCTTATAATGCTCCTCGAGACAGGTATCCAACTGTGTCTAGATCTTGTACCTCTAGATACAAGTCTCCCCTGTAATTCTAACAAACTCCGTCTCCAAATCTTTCCAGACCTTATCAACCATGCCCTCCTGTCGATACTCACCCAACAGCTTAACAACCCCATCCCCAGCACTCTCCCCATCCCAATCAAGACTGTACACACCACTTCCCCTATTCCCATCAACACCAACCGCAACAACTCCAGCACTCTCAACGCCATTTCCGCTCTGACCCAGCCTATCAGGAAACATCCCGCTCCAACATAACCACGCATGTCTCTCCCCACACTCCTCCTTCGGAAGCCATTGCCTCTTAACAGTCATGCTGACCTTGAACCAGTACTTCATAACCTGCATCATGACCCCATCCCCGCTGCGGATGAGATCCGTGTCCACAGCGCCAGGGAAGTTGTGAATGAATGATACCTCTGGTGCTTGACGGGCGAGCGCTTCGAGAGAGAGTGTGAGGGTGGAACACATGTGGCCTCGGGAGCGGTGGATGCTTGTAAAGGGAACGTTGCGGCATGCGATATCATCTGCAAAAAGCTGGCCTTCCTTTGTACCGGCCATGACTGTTACTACTCTTCGCAGAGAAGATGCCTTTTGGAGAAGAGGGAGGAGATTGACTGTGAGACGAGCCCTGGAATAGTGTGAGACAGCCATGACCATGGGAAGCCCTTCATCGGTATCTTCAAAAGTGAGTATAAACAACTACAACATGACAGAACCGACAACTTACCAACACCCATCTTAAGCGTCCCCTGACTCAAAAACAGCACATTCAACACCGTCTCCTTACTCTTGATATCTCGACACACCTCGTCCACATTCTCCAATAAACTCATGTTCTTTTTTACAAAGACATAGCTTCCCTCGGGGTTTATGTTCCTCAACTCAATCTGTAGTCGATCACCCGCCTCTTGAGATCGACCGATGAAGTAGATCTTGGGCCGAAGAGCGTGCTTGGCGAATGCTTTCAGGGCTGTCTCACCAATGCCTGCTGTTGCACCAGCAAAGACGGCGACGAGGCCTGCTGGCAGCTTTGATGCGGCTGAGGCGTTGGTTTGCTGGACATCAGAGAGGGAAACCATGGTTTGTAAAGATGAGAGAGGTGTGGACAGTTATGATTCTGAAGTCTATTAGCATGGAATTGAGACCTTTTTATATAGAAACTGACTCTCATCAAGGAACATACCAATATTGCTTCCTGACATGCTCAATCACTTACACGCCAA
Source organism: Fusarium goolgardi (assembly GCA_014899075.1). Classification (NCBI taxonomy): domain Eukaryota; kingdom Fungi; phylum Ascomycota; class Sordariomycetes; order Hypocreales; family Nectriaceae; genus Fusarium; species Fusarium goolgardi. The sequence continues at coordinate 38,836 of JAAVUI010000406.1, forward strand.
TCGTTTCCCGATCTGAATACGAAAAGTGGCTAGCGCCAGTTCCCAAAATGGACCATCTATCATCATTCTGGGGATGGAAGCGAGTCCGAATTGTTGAAGATAAAGAAACTTTGGATCCGAGAAAGCTCAAACGAGAGTGCAATGACGTATACGACTCTGACTTATTATATTACTTGTCAGTAACCTTTCAGTGCCTCGCCAATAACGCCATCATTCCCTATGCGACACACATAAACAAGCACTCACGGCAAAAGTCTTTGATTCGAAAGAGCCAATATATTCAGCCAAGGACATTAAGTATGCAAACGAAAGAAAAAAAAAGAAAAGTTGTACGCTGTCTCGGGAGCTCCAGCCCACTGCTCGATCCCATGTGATGCAAAGCCTCCCCTGTGTATCAAGATATCAGGATATTGCCAAGAAAGAAAAGGTTACAAAAGAAAAACGCCGTTATCCTCAAGCCTTACTAGAACCAGACCTTCAGCCCTACCAGAGAGGCCTCGAATGCCAGATTTGTTGCCTGCTAACCGTTGGTACAAAAAGAAGTCGATATATAGTACGGCAACAAAGGAAAGAAAAATGTGTTTGGATCGGATATGTCCATGTCTGGTCTTGTATCGTCTCATCGTTGATGGGCCAAGTCCATAGCCGCACCATGCATTATGAAAATACCGCTTATGAAAGTTACAAATCTTCCAAGACGAAGATATAATGTCGTGATCCCCTTTTTACAGCAACCCATCATGTACCCCAGTTCCTCTTCATACAGCCCACTCGTCTTGTACATCCACAACTTATTGCTCGGGGCGCGGGGGCTCGGATTGCCATCCATTGATATAGGCCATCAATCCCATGCCAAACAGAACGACACCAATCATAGAGGCATATGGTAGCGCAGCTTGGAGGCGCTGATCTTGACCACGCACACTACTACTTGCTGGCGTGATAGTGCTGGCCCGTGATAACGTTGGGGCGTCTAACGATTCGTCGGTCGAAGGCTCGACAGCATCCAGAGGTCCGTTGATGCCTTTAGGTACGCCAGAGTTCACGGTTGACTCGCCAACAACACCATTGGTGTCTGCGTCTCGCTTTCTAGAGCGCGATCGGGCTCTTGCTTCTGCTGCTTCTCGTCGTGCCTCCTCGGTACGCAGCTGAACAACCATCTCAGCAAGGGTCTTTCTATCGGCATCTCGTTCAGACTCAGCAGCCTCGCATCGCTGCTTCCACTCCTCCATCTGCTCCTTCATATCCCGCATCTGGGTTTCCATCAGGTCGATCCGGCTTTGGAGAGCCGTGGCTGTCTCCTGGGCTGCGTCAACAGCAGGTGTGGTCTCGTCGGTTGTTTCGACTTGGGGAACATCGGTGATGGTCTTTTCGTCTTCCGAAACTTCGGTCACTTCAACCGAAGGTTCCACTTGTCCAGTCGCGGCCGACCCGTTCATGTGTACAGTGGCTGACTCTTCCAATCGCTTGGCTAACTCCTCTGCTTCCTCTCGGGCAACTCTTTCCTTTTGCAGCATCTCTTCCAATTCGCGCATACGGGCGGTTTGTGAGTCAATGTCTCGCTTGGCGTTATTCAGCGCTTCTGTGAGCTGAACAATCTGGCTGAGATTATCAGGCCGGACAGGAGAGTTAGGAGGCCCTGACTTTGGCCGCTCAGTTGGGCCACGCTTAAGTGAAGGGACATCGGGCTTCTCGGGAAGAGGCTGCTGTGGTGGGGGAGCAGGAGGGTCTGAAAATCGCGCTTTGGGATCTCGGAAAGGCGCTCCCATCCCATTCATTACAGGCATAGGCTTGGGGTGCTCCGTAGTCTCAGGCTTCTCGAGATCCTTGACATCATCTTTGGATAATAGTGTATGGACGAACTGATTAGTCCGACCTAGGTCCTGTGCCTGGAGGCGAGCATTGCGCATTTCGTTCTAAAAAGTTAGCTCGAACATTTCAAGAGACACGGACACTACATACCGCAAGTCGCTTCAAAATCTGATCGGTCGCAACAGGTGTAAGAAAAAAGGGTCTTTGTTGTGGCATGCCGTTGGACTGCACATTCATTACTCCTCCAACACCGTTAGGCATCATGCGGCCGTTGCTGGCTGCGGACGCGTTGCTGTTGGTACGGCCTCGCAGCTGCATTGGTCCAGATGGCATCATCATGGCACCGTTCGCTGGGTCCAAATCGCCAAAGTTCATGTCCATCACATTGCTTGATGCGCTCATGAACCCGGCATGCTCAACCTTGGCGGCCACCTTGTGGTGAACAACAGTCTTTTGATCCTCGCTAACAATGTCGATACCGAGTTCAAGGTGATCAGAAGTCTGCAGTTCATGAGGCTCGGATTCACGATTTTCTTGAGATAGACGGGTGCCGTTAACAAAGGTTCCGTTTGAAGACTTGACGTCGCGGATGTAGATCTTGCCATTCCGTTCCGCGTATATCTCAGCATGTTGTCTTGAAAGCACTTTACTGTCAAAGAAACCGTTGGTAGGCGTCGGAACTGTTTTTTGATTGGTTTGTCGACCGATTCGGAGAGTTTCGGGCGCAAAGGGAACGGCAATCGTTTTTCGTTCAAACGTGCCGTTCAAAGATAATAGGTATAGGACGGGTTGGCCAGGGGGAACTTGTTCACCTGGCATAGGACGCATCATGCCTTGAGGGGCCATTTGAACCTGGCCAGTACCGGCTTGCACAGGTCCGTGGACGGCCATCATGCCCTGAGCTCTACCCTGTGACATTCGAGACATGTCTTGTTGTTGATACTCCCCTTTCCCGGGAGGCCAAGGGGTTTTCGGTTGCGGTCGTTTTCGAGGGGCGCCGTTGGCCGACCACTGGCTCAAATCGGTAGTCGAAGACAAAGGAGTGCCATTGACGTGGGATCCGTTCGAGGCAACTGTGGTAGCGGAAGAATTTGAGGAGGTTGACGAGACAGATGAGGACGAGTTGGACCGACTAAGTGGCTTGCGCGGCGCGAACATGCCTATGCCACCTCGGCCTTCTTCTGAATTCATTTGATGATTTCCGTTAATTGCACCCCATGCTTGTCTCGAGTTGGAAAAGTTTGGCGGGTTTGCGACTGCGGTCATGAGGATGGTTAAGGTTCAGCAGCTTGCGGCCGATAGACGCAGTTTCGGGGTATATAAAATAGATGGATGTCGGATAATGGAGGAGAGACGTGTGCAACTCGCGCCCAGGGGATCGATGTCACTCCACCGGCGGAGGATGAGGCTGAAGCGATGCTGAATAACCGACACCAAGAGACGTGACAGATTTGATGAAAGGCACTTGAATAATCAATGCTTCAGTGTGGCTTGATGTTGCTGGTAGACAAGAAAAATCATGAGCTCGTGGCTAGGAACAGGTTTTTGGAAATCAAGATAGACGATCGGCGATGACCCAAGAGTACGGCGGGACAGGGGTCAAAAGGCGAGTCGGGCCAGCGACGGCCAAAGAGGGTGCTTAACTCACCAAGCACGAGGTTATCGCGATGTCGGAATAGGGTTCAAGTCGCTAACGATGATAGTTTAGAGGGCTGAAGGGCCGTGGAGTGAGTTGATGAGAGGTTGCCGTAACAGTGAGTGACAGTACGGGGGAGGTCTCGCTAAGCGCTGCTTGGCGTGTTGGCGTGTTCAAATTTGGAGCCCCCGGTCGGCACCTCAGCTCAAGCACACGGAGTACAGAGCGCGGAGCACACGCCCAAAGATTCTGGCATGTGCTCACTGCTCGCATAACCCCAGGCACCACGAAAACAAAAGTGAGGATGTCCAAGACAGTCTTCTAAGTGCACTGAAAGCGTCTGAAAAAAACTTGAACAAGACAATCTCTATGCAAGTTAGAGCCGTGCTGTGGAGCCAGACCTTGACCCACGAAGGGGACCACGTGACGTCTTCGTCACAGTGATATTGAAGCCGTCACAGGATATACGCACTGTAAGTTAGAATGGCCCGTGCTTTGCGATCACGCACCGACCTTTTCCCGAGCACTCGGTCCACTTGGCTAACCAACCAATGACAGCAACCTTCATAGGTCATAGGATTTGAGGAAGTCGTCGTCGCAATAGAGCTTCATCAGCAATTGCAATTCTTTACCCCAAGTTGTTCAATCCCGCAAAGCTCGTCAACCACTGTCGAGATACCGCTATCAGCTTCAACACCGACACTTCGTATACCGAATTCACATCCTCAACATGCCTCCTGTCGCTCCTATGAACGTTGGCCAGCACGGCCCCTCCACAGCCGATAAGCGTATGCTGAGCCGATATCATCAATTGAGAAAAACATTCGCTAACAGATCGCATAGTTAAGATGGGTGCCATGATGGGTGGAAGTATGACTTACTTGCTTGATTATTGAATCTCTATCCGAATATTTCTAACATTATCTAGCTGTCGGTGTCATCATGGGCTTTGTCTTTGGTTAGTCTTATACTTCCTGTCTGGATTCACAGCTAATATCGTCCAGGAACCGTCAACATCTTCCGATACGGCGCTGGCCCTAACGGCATCATGAGGACCCTCGGACAATACATGGCCGGTTCCGGTGCGACCTTTGGGTAATTAGAGTCCAGCCCTACTGACTTGCACAACTGCTAACCGAGACAATAGCTTCTTCATGTCCATTGGCAGTGTCATTCGATCTGATGCCGACCCTAAACTGCACGACATGTATATGCGAGCCCAACGTCGACCTATAATGCTGATGGCAAACCCCGCATGGAGGAAATCATGAGACCAGCAACAGATCATACGATACGAGAGCAATACCCAGTCGACTTCGACGTTCACCTTGTACAGTCTGGCATCTGATGGCCGAATTCTGTAAAATATATCAAATCTATTCGAAAATGGACCAATCTCATTGTCAAGCTCTCAAACCCACAACCGACAATGCAGCGGTCCATTCAGTGACGGTTGGATGCCTCACTGCTCCAAGGCGTTTTTATCATTCTGTCAGACCCTACAGAACGCTGCGTTTGTCAGGTTCAAGTGACCTCAATATCTGTATTGTGAATGCAGTTAAAATATTACACAACAGTTACTGAAAGGCGGCGAGTGAGCTGTGGCGTTCAATATAGCCCATCAACCGTCTAGGTTACATTAGCAGTCAGAACATGATCGACACACCATTACCGTAACGCGACCCAGCATGTTGGCATACCCCACGGCGCCCAATACGAGGTTTCGACAACCGCGCTGTGGTGTTGTTGAGCTGAAAACTTTTCGGCTGCTGATAGTTTCCTTGCACTAACCTTTTTGGTTGATATAGTGGGCTGGCGCTCAATAACCAGCCTTTCCTGCATATGTAACAGGTGGCAGGCAATCCTGCTTTTACACGGTTTGCGCCATGCCTCTTAGCGATTGGTGTTTGCCAGCTTGACGGATTTCCTTCTTAGGGACAACTCAACTGAGGACCAACGCTCACGTCTTACAGCTTATGCACATCGAACTACATCGTGCGACAACAGAATATTTCCTTGAGGAACGATTGTGCAGTTGCATTCTTTTGAAGAGTTTTATGCAACAGTTGCATAGTTTGTTTGCATCAACACGTCTGAGGCTGACATGCGCATTTAGCTTGATTATTTGTCATATCCTGTCTGCCCCTACCAGGTTATGATCGGTCGATCGCAATTGACGCTTTGATGATGTTGATTGCTCGATGAGGAATCCGTCGCCTTGCGCCGTTACGCCATCAAAACCTTAGCGACAATCTTTACTGATGTTGGACTGTATCGCACGCCAATTGGAACCAAAGACGATCCCTAAATCGACACTGGAAGATGCACTCTTGTCGTATACCGGTTTCCAGTTACTTGCACTCAATATCGTCAAGTGCTAAAGGCTGCCCAGCTTTGGAGCATAACGCCAGCGCCTTGCCCTAACGATGTCAAGATGCATTGTTGGCTGCCGCTAGCTTATCATGATATGTTCCAACAACAATGTCAGCAACACAAAGATCAACAATTTCGTATTGTTGGTCCATTTATATACAGCTTCGACGCCATTGGGTCCAGAGCGTTTCTTTTACGTACCCGGAGACAATCAACATGCTTAAAACTTTCGGTGGTGGTCATGCCTGTCTGAGACAGTCATTTCCACCTGGCCAAAATCGGGACAAATACGATCCGGGGATATCGTAGTTGCCAATCCTCCCGCCCGTCCGACTAACGACCGGGTCATCTAAATATACGACATTTAAAAAATATATGTAAATCTCGTGTGTATTTTCTCAACGTCCAAGGCTCAGGCAACAAAGTTACCGTACATTCCGCTACATCCAGTGTCCCCTCGACAACCTTCCCTTCACGTATGACCTAGTGAGGGCTTGAATCCCCGACTTGATAGGACAATTATGCTTCACGAAATATGCTTTTGGTGTGCTCACGGTCATCATGGCTTGCAGCTGGTTTTGACTCACTAGAGTCCTGCCATGTGGTCCCATCTCACTAAAATTTAGTCTTCAACACCATCCTCTTTTGTAGACATCGGCTGGCTGGCTGGCTACTTTATCCTTGATAACCTACAGTAGCTCAAGATTGGTCTGTATGCGATCGCCCGGCCCCAGCAGAAGAGGCTTGATCCGCGGGTCTTCGGCACATACCTTGTCCTTGTTATGAGCGCCTCATGCTGTGGCTATGAAGGGTTGGTTCGCCCATAAGCCTCCTGTCAGGGTGAGGTCTATATAGACTGGTGTTGCTTCCCGATGAAGATGGAAGAGTTTCCCTTTTAGCCTCCAGAGATTCCTGAAAGTGCACCCCAGCTATTCAGTATGGGGAACACCAACAGCAACCAGTTCTACCTAGGGGCTCTAGGCCAACTGTCCCAGCTTCAGACCAATGGGTAGGGCAGAGACATGATTATCAGTATAGACATGTGCTGATCTATTTATAGAGAATCTACATATGGGACGCTGGATGCACCAGACTTGCCAACTTTCCTTACTGACAATCCTACTCCCAATGGCTACCCATGGAGTACCATGAACACTCGAACAAACTATTATCAGGGTCATCCTAATACTGGTGTCATCAGAAAGTACGACTTTACCGTCAATCGGGCCAAGATAGCCCCAGATGGATATGAGTTGTCTACAATTCTTGTCAATGGACAGTTCCCTGCACCCCTTATTGAAGCCAACTGGGGTGATACAATCCAAGTCACTGTTCACAATGAATTGGAAGACGAAGGCCTGTCTTTGCACTGGCATGGAATCCTCCAGAAAAACATGCCCTGGGAAGATGGCGTTCCTGGTGTTACTCAATGCCCCATAGCGCCGGGACAATCGTACACATACTCCTTTATCGCCGACCTTTATGGTACCAGCTGGTATCACTCGCACTACTCTGCTCAGTACTTAGCGGGCCTGTTTGGTCCGCTGGTCATATATGGTCCGCAGGAAAGGAAAAACTACGATATTGACGTCGGGCCCATTATGCTGAGCGACTGGTACCACAAAGAGTATTTTGATCTTGTGGAAGACATTATGAAACCTGGCGCTCCTGGCATTGTCTTTTCTGATAGCAACCTTATCAATGGAAAGATGAACTTCAATTGCTCCAGCGTCCTGCCGGGCGACAAGGCACCGTGCAAAAACAATGCTGGCATCTCAAAGTTTCGCTTCAGACGCGGCAAAGTGCATCGCCTACGCCTTATCAACCCTAGCGCAGAAGCCATACAACGCTTCTCCATCGACGGCCATACAATGACAGTTATTGCAAATGACTTTATTCCAGTCGAGCCCTACAACACAAAAGTTGTCACCCTCGGCATTGGCCAACGTACAGACGTGTTGGTTAAAGGCAATGGGAAATTAGAGTCATACTGGATGCGCAGCAACATTTCTACGAACTGCAGTCTGGCACTTGCTCCCAATGCTCTCGCAGCTATCTACTACGACAACGCAAATCACAAAAAGGAGCCAAAGTCGAAACCATGGAATATACCTGATCCCGCGACTTGCGCCAATGATGATCTGAGTATGACAAGGCCTTTGATGAAGCTGCCTCTACCTCAAGCCGACAAGATCATGGAGCTTGATATGGAGTCCTTCAAGAACGCGAGCAACATAACGCTCTGGTCGCTGGGAGGCGTGGCTGCAAGGACAAACTACAACAGCCCAACCCTGCTTCTGAGTAAACTTGGAAACCACACCTTTGACAAAGAGTGGAACGTTATCAATACTGGCAAGGCAAAGAGCGTCCGAGTTGTGATAAACAACAAGACGCCTGTATCGTAAGGAACCGGGAAACACATGTGATTATTCAATTGCTGACACTAGACTTGACAGTCACCCCATGCATCTACACGGATTCAATATGTACGTCCTACACGAAGGACTAGGCGACTGGGATGGCACAATCATCAACGAACACAATCCCCAACGGCGTGACGTCGTTCAGATTCGAGGTAAAGGACACCTCGTTATTCAATTCGACGCCGGGGATAATCCAGGTATGTCTTCCCCTGACTCAGCCTCATAATTCCCCCCTCGCCAGGGTAACATTTGCTCACACACAATCACAGGTGTCTGGCCGTTCCACTGTCACATCGCGTGGCATGTCTCGGCAGGACTCCTCACGCAGTTTCTTACCAATCCGGATGAGGTTAAAAAGCTACGTATACCGAACGTGGTGGCAGAGACGTGCCGGCAATGGGGACACTGGACTTTGTCCAACATCCCGGCGCAGATTGACAGCGGACTGTGAGCGAGATACCCTTTGGTTAAGCGTTGTCGTTCCTTTGCAGGAAGGTTGAGCTAGAATAAACGAGAGGGACATCATCTTCCAGCAGTCGTACCGTATCCTTATGATGAATCTGTCAGCAAGAGCGGGGAGCTCGACATATTTCAGGACATATTTCTAGTTTCATTCATATATATGATGTCAATTTTACGAACCACCACAAGCCATAGAGGGTATACTTACCGCTTCGCTTATCTCACTGGGCCCCTTGTCCTTGTCAGCCAAAACGGTGGCATTCAGAGTGACAGTCTACACCGTAGGGCAGAATTTCGTATATGCCGGAACTTTTGACAGTCTTACACCGTATGTTGCTCAGCTCACATGCTACCCCAACCCAAAGCTGGACGATTTTGAAACATTTCTTTAGATTAACAGCGTGTTGACCTCGGCCAACCCGAATCATCTAGATAACCGTATAGTAAGTATACTACCCTAACGCATTTCGTCGTGACCAACATAAGAAAGCTCATCTAGTTCGTCTGCCAGCAGCGTTTGTGATGACAGTAATTCGTAGCTCTTGACTCCCACAACACTTCTTTTTTAAATCTCTTTTTTTTAATCTCTTTTGTTTATATCATGGATCCTGTTTAGAATTTGGATTTGCCCTCTCCTTCTTTAGAAACGGGTTCTGTGAATGCAACGGTGGGCTCATCCTTGGACGTCTCTGTTTGTAATATTTCCTCTTGCGATGGCTGTGGCCTGGGAGGCTCTGTAACCAATGACTCTGTTTTGGTTGCCTCGGCCTCGATTTTCTCGAGATTCTCTGGCTTGAGTTGCTCGGTCTTTGGTGACTCCTCGGTCTTGTCTTGTGCGGCCGTTGTAGATGAAGTGGGGGCAGGCTCTGAATTGTTATTTTCAGTCTTGGGTTGCTCTTCCTCAAGCTTGGTTGGCTCATTATACGAAAGCACATCCTGCTTTGTATCTTCATGCTTGATATCAGTCTTATCCTCGCTATCGTCGATAACGACAGCTCCGACCTCGGCTGCCAAGCGCTCAACTTCATCTTGCACCGCCTCTTTCTCTCTGCCACTGTTTTGTCTGTCTGCCTCGGCATCGCCCACGATCTCTCTCCACAGCGCCTCGAGCTCGTCGCGCCAGCCGAGTTCATCGGCGAACTTGCGAATACCTGCGTCGCAGTCGCCCAGCTGGATAACATCGTCGGATCGACTGCCGAGCTGACCGACCTGTTCCATGTTGAAGAGCACACGTGGCTTACCCTCTTGCGCCAAGCCTGGGAGGGCAGCGAAGGGGTACACACTTAAACTTGTACCAACAACCAAGACGAGGTCTGCCATTGCGACTTGGAAAGTGTTGTTGTCGAATGCCTTGGGTAGGGGCTCGCCAAAGAATACAATGTCAGGTTTGACGAGTCCCTTGCAACCTTTCTTGTCGCAACGAGGAACCTTGCCCCCAAAGACGTGCTCCTTCATCTTGTCGTCCGGGTACTCTTCCTTGCACTCGATACAGCGCTGCTTTGCAAAACTTCCGTGGGCCTCAATGATCCTGTCTGAGGGTACTCCAGCTACGCGCTCAAGACAATCAATGTTCTGGGTGAAGAGCATCTGGAGGAGGCTCTTGCGGGCGAGGAGAGCGATGAAGGCATGCGATACGGTCGGATGGAATTTCCCGGGATACAATTCGTTTGCTAGTACGTAGAAAGGCTCGGGGTGCTCGCGGAAGTAGGAGATATCAAAGACGGCTTCGGCGTACGGCAGATTGAGGCGAGCAAGGTTGGCATAGAGGCCTGTTCCAGGCGATCGGAAGTCGGGGACTGGTACCATGATTAGATGCAGGTCAAGGCATTTGTATATTCTATATACTTACTCCCAGCGGCAGTAGAGATACCAGCGCCAGTCAGAACCACAATATGCTTGCAGCGACCCGACTTGACGTAGTCTGCGACAGCAGCCAAGCTCCGCTCAGTGAGCGTTGCGGGCGGGCCGCTGTAGCCCATGGAGGACTCTTCCTGACCCATTTTGCGACGAAGCCAACGAGGGACGCGTGGTCCAGGCTTGTTTTTATTTTTTCGTCTTCGACCTATTTTGGCGACGATGAGGGTAAAAGTTTGATACTTTTACAAATGCCTATGGCGCATACAAATAGGAATTGTGAAAATGCAAGTTAGGGTGGGAGTCAAGCCTCAATCAAAGGTGGGGGATATCAGATTTACACCATTTTTTACTTGGCGCTTATCGATAAGGATACTGTAAGTGAATCGTTACAGCAGACATTGAACTACCAGGCAGCAGAGAATGGAATGGGAGCCTGAACCTGGATAGACAAGGTTAGTTAGGTAGCAGGTAGGTACCTAGTTAGGTAGACAATAGAGTTGATGTTTATCACGTCATGAGTTCTTAACACAGCCACCTTTTCAGCTCTCCAAAGGTGGGCTGGGCCGAGTGGCCGGTCGTCACAAACAATAGGCATACCCGGTCATGATTAAGTAGACAAAAATGCAATTCAAATCGTACCTCCCTCATCTATAAGCGAAAGTGATTCAGTAACGAGTCAGCCAACCCGCCCGCTCCGTCATGATAAAATCCCAAGCTCATCCAAGCCTAATCCAGTCCAGTCCCGCCAGTCCTATTCGTCAACGCCTAGCAATGCCAAAATACCCTGACGCCCTTTTTCTTCTTTCAACATGACCCATGAGACAATTAAGATGCTTAACCGTGACGCTCTCGTGCCGCGGCGAACTGCTCCTCCTGTAGACGAGCAAGCTCCTCCATGGACATGCCGCTGTTGGCAAACTTGTCTGCCTTTTTCTCACGACCCTGGAACCAGTTAGTAATAGCCGCTTATGCCAAGAGAAGAGAAACGTACCTTTTGAACTTCCTTGTGCTCGGCTGCTGCCTCGAGGACAGCAGGAACCATGTCAGTGAAGCCTAGTTGCTCCAGGGCTTTGGTGATGTGATCGCAAGCGATGGTCTTCTTTGCCTCCTTCTCTGAGATTTCGTTTGCCTCTGATGAGATAAGGGTGATAAACTCGACGCAACATTCTATGAGTAGGTCACGAGCTTCCTTGGCAAAGGCCACGCCTGCTGAGGAGGGGAGGATTTCCGATACAATCTTTTGGACAGTAGCTGTAGTCATGTTAGCTCAGCGCTCATGTACAGGAGATGTGAACAAGCATACCTTTGGGTAGCGACAAATCCTCGTTGCCTATAGAATAAGATTGTTAGCAAAGGCTCTCGTATGAGAAATGAATAGCCGACCCAGTGTCCCGTTGTCATACTTCAGCCAATACTTGGTCGATGCTGGCAGAGGCATAATGAAATAAGAGTGATAACAAGATATGGGAAGGATGTAGTGAATTCAATGTTGAGTATGATGGTTGAGATGGAAATGACCATATGAGAATAAATCGCTCGGCCTGCATGAGTGTAGATGATGATGAAAATGATTTATAAAGCAAAAGACAACAGAGACAATTCTTGTATTTAAACAAAAGAAACAAGTTGAGTCTGATTCACAGAGTCGTTTCTTCCAGCAGTGATGCATGGTGGTGATGCTCATCACAGACCAGATCAGGGTACGCAGAAACACAACAGGAAGCAAAACAAAAAGAAAAAAAGACACCAGAGTCAAGTCTTACCTCCAAACTCGTGATCAGACATATTTTCGAAAGATTTGAAATCTATGAATCAAGTGGTGATGAAGAGTGTTTGCTGGGACAGATTGTATACACCAAGACGACGCGGTTGGGTGTCGATGACTTCAGGGCTGCAACGCGATGACAAGCGTAGATCAAACAGAAGAAAATGAACAAAAAATGACCAGAGATTACGGGTGAATCTTGTAATGCCGGTAGCTGTTGTAAAGTTTGTTGCTCTGCTTGTGTTGTTCTTTTGTGGTAGATTGTCGTCGTCTTTCTTATATCTCGTTGATGAGCTTCAAAAACGAATGGACCTCAAGTCAAGGCTGAAGGAGACGGATGGTTACTCAGGCCCATGAGTGGTGGGGCAAGCCTCTTTTGTATCTGAGAGCTCCTCCCCTCCTCCTGCTCTTACTTTTGCAGCTAGAAAGGAAAGTGAAATGACCCCACCTGCTGCACCTTGCACCTGCACCTTGCTCAGTGCAGCAACAGCACAGCAACAGCACAGCACCAGCACCAGCACCACAGAAGCCTCAGGTCTCAGGTCCCAAAAACCAGCCACGGGCAAGGGCGCGTCTTTTTTCAACGCACGGGCCAATCATCCACGTCTATTTTAGAACTTCCATCTGTCGAAAATTTCCATTTCTTATTCCTTCATCAACACATTCTTTCTCTCTTTTCCCTTCATTCCTCTCCCACCTCAAACATGCTAGAAAGCTCAGATTGAGCAACGGCTTTGCTTTGCTACATGATAGCGTCTATCGCGCTTGTTTGCTATACCCCCGAAAGCACTCGCTTTGCGCGATGCCTTTCAACCTTGACTGCAGCTAGCTGCCAGTTCTCTGGGTAAGTTTTTTCTTTTTCCCTACACACCACATCGCATGATGAGATATGTTGTCGCCCCAGGCTTAGGAGGTTCGACAAGCCTCCTGTGCTGATTGACTTCGTCCTGTGCCAAATGGACAAGAACTGATTGATCGCAATCATCTCTGTTTCAAATTTGCACCTTCGACTTAACCAGTCGCTAACCAACTCAAAGTCCAGGCTACTTTCTCCCGTACTCCTTCGATACGCCGTGATGCACTTTGCTATCTGGCACCATCAAATAACAACTATCATGACTGATAAAACGATATATTGAGCGCATCCGACTGCACGCTTGCTTTGGACAGCATGTTGGACCTTCAACCAATATGCGACAAAACAACTGGTTCAGATATTGTGTCTAGCATTCATCACTGTCGCATGCGACAATCCTGCAACAGGTAAGAACAGATTTTACTTTTTTCTATTCGCGAAATCAAATGCTATGATGAAGAAACTTACATTCCATGCTAAATCCGAAACTCCATGTGGAGCAAATTAAGAGCTTTTCATCTTTCGACTGACTTGCATTTGTCTTTCTACCTTTTGTCTATCTTCATAATTGTAAAGACATAAGCTAACATTGCTTGAGATATACAGGTGTTTCGTCCTCCCAATCCTACAAAGGTCTACTCTATTCCTGGTACGCCTCGACCTCTGGTGAGTTCCATCTGCATAACCGTTAGTCCTTGATACCACAGCGTATCGTGAAACGTACGAGAAGAATTTTCCGCTCAGCTCCTTCAGCGGGTCTGCGACAAACTTGGCCATGACATTACCAGGTTGTTCAGGCTTGAGAAGGATACCTTTCTCCTTGGCATCGACAAATGATTCGTACTGTGCCTGGTTCATAGATTCCTTGCCTCCTGACCTGATAACGCCCTGCATCTCGGTGTCTACTCGACCAGGTGCAATGGCAACGCTTGTGATGTCGGGCTCTTCAATGGCAATGTGACCAGAGATAGAGTTGTAGGCAGCCTTTGATGACCCGTAGCTTGACCATCCAGCATACTGCTTCGTTGCTGCTCCTGATGACACCCACACGATGCATCCCTTGGACTTGCGTAGCTCTTGGATTGCAGCTTGTGCCTGGTTTTGTCAGCGTAGTACGCGAATGCATATGACTAGTCAACTTACCAAGGCGATACCACTGAAGACGTTGATGTCATAAACCTTCTTCCACTCTTCAAGAGAAGCATCCGCGAACTTGTTGGGCACCAGCATGCCGTGGTTAACAACAAGACCGTCAACCTTGCCAAAGGAAGACACGGCAAGGTCTACCAGCTTCTTAGGCATCTGATCAAACTGATTAGTACTATATCTCGTAAAACCGACAGATCACGTACTTGAGGCTCAACGATGTCCCCAGCGATGAACTGAACCTGACCAGGATGCGATTTCTTCAATCCCTCCAAAGGTTCAGATGATCGAGCTGTAATAACGACCTTGTGGGATTGGTTGACAAGGTATTGAGTGATGGCAGCGCCAATGCCCTTGCTGGCGCCGGTAACAATGAATACTTTGGAAGAAGCCATGTTCGAATAATATGCTGTGTAAAGAACGATGTTATTGTTGAAATTGAAGAGAAGAACGGTACCTTGGCGGCTTTTCACTCACTGAAGCTTCTCATCACATCAGAGTGGGGGTTTTGGAGGGGTCAATTTTTGGAGCTTCCTTCAATTTTGTCTACCCTGGATCCGAGGTCCCTCACGTCATCGGTTCCTTTGTTGGTAATAACCTCCGCCATCAGCGTCGACAGTTCTCATTATTTAGAAGATACATCCCATATAATTCATAATACTCCATTAGTAATCGATGGCTTCAACGGTGATTGTTGGAGGTGGAATAATCGGCATTGCGACAGCCTACTACTTATCCGAGCTTCAACCAGGCTCAACGATCCACCTTGTCGACTCATCCGCTCAATTATTTACCTCAGCTTCAGGGTATGCGGGTGGCTTTCTCGCCAGGGACTGGTTTCATAAAGATCTTGCGTCTCTGGGAGCACTCAGTTTCGATGAGCATGAGAAATTGGCCGAGCAGTACGATGGGCGCGAGAAGTGGCTGTACGCCAAGTCTGTTACTGTGAATTATGAGCTGCCGAGAAGGAAGCTCAAAGGTTTCGGAGGTAAGGACTGGTTAAGTGAAGGCGGAAGTCGTGCGGATTTAGTACAAGAGCGGGGTGAAGTGAAGGATGCGAATAGTCCGCCTTGGCTCAAGCGTGTGAAGGGCGATGTTCTTAGTTTGGTTGACAATGGTGAAGGCACAGCCGTCCTGTAAGTGACTGAACCCGTGAGATGTACATGCCACTAATAAGACGTGACTTTAGTGATCCCTTGAAACTCTGCCAATTCCTTTTTGAACGGTGTCGGGAAGCAGGTGTCCGGATATATACTCCTGCTATCGTCAGACACGTGGGTGCTGACTGCCACGACGAGCTGTCATATGTTCGTATTGGCTACACGGACTGTTCTTCAGAAACGACTATACCGGCTACCAGGGTACTCGTATGCGCTGGGGCATGGACACCGAGTGTTTTGGAGTCCATGTTTCCAGGGTCACATATCAACATACCAGTCATGAGCCTTCCAGGCCACTCACTCGTGGTTAAGAATCCGGGAGATATAGGTGATACGTTCCATTCGGTGTATACTAGCACGGATACATTCTCACCCGAAATCTATGCCCGACCAAACGGCCATATCTGGCTCGGCGGCTTGAATGCATCAATAAGACTGCCGCCGTTGGCAACAGGTGCAAGACCTATAGAATCATCACTCGAAAAGTTGAAAGACCTGGCAAATCAAATAATCGACACACAAGGCGAGGAGTTGGAGGTAGTACGCACAGGGCTGTGCTTTCGACCTGTGTCGGAGAGAGGGACACCGTATATCACGCGGATAGAGGATGTAGATCTACGGCAAGGTTACAACACGCGGAAGGGAAGAGATGGCGGTGTTTATGTTGCGACGGGGCATGGGCCGTGGGAAATCAGTTTGTCGCTGGGTACGGGGAAAGTCATGGCTGAGATGATGCAGGGGAGAGAGTTGAGCGCTGATATAAGTGAGTTGGGATACAGTCCGTGTTGATGTGTTGATCTTGGACATGGCAGTTGGATTATAACAAAAAACATTCGTGTTTTTCACCGCATAGAATTTTGATTCACGACTGAAAGAAGTCATAATACTTTTATATTGAGACAGATACTTGAGCCAGAAAATCCGTATTTTAATTGACAAGTCGATCACGTAGCTTCTTGATATCTTCGCTTCCAGCCCTACAGCATCCACCAACCAAGATGGCGGGCCACTTTCCTCGGTTCTCGGTAGCTTTGACAACGTCTTCAAGCTGGCCCTCCCAAGATGTGCGTCTCTGGTTCTCAGCACCATCAGGCATCTCCCACTTTTGTGTCGTCGTGTTGTAGACTTCTCCATTGGTGCCGTCGGGATACAGTACTAGGGCAGGCCACTCGGTTATCTTGCCCTCTTGCACCATGTTTGAAACGGTGCGCTCAAAGATCTGCAGCAAGCTGTCCAGCTTGTCGACCTTTGTGCAGTTGATGCCGATGCCCCAGGGGACGTTGGCAGAAACTTGAGGGTCCAGCATGGCCTCCACGGCAGCCTCGATGGAGTTGCCGTCAGGGAGTTGCAGGTCCTTTTCTGGGGAGAGAAGAGCGGCCCAGTATGGCAGTTTGGACAGGGCTGGTGTTGCGGCGAGGGCTTTGCGCATGGCGACAATCTCATCTAGACGAGGAATGGTCTCGAGCGCAACGTAACCCAGTCGCTTCTGGATATCATTTACCTCAGCAAAAACCCCCAAGCGCTCATGATGCCATGATTGCAAATCTTCCAGAGAGTCGTGCTTATCGTCGTATTTCCCGCTGTACTCCTGGCCAGGAATCATGCAAGCTCCATAAGGTCCGATGCTGAGAGCGACACAGCCCTTGTCCCCGACAGCACGCTCAGCGATAGTGACAGAGTCGTCCAAGAAGCGCGGGACATTCTCACGAGAAATACCATCTGGAGAGTCCTCAGTGCGGGTGTCGGCGAATCCGTGCAGTGAGACTTGGTAAGTTGCTGTGAGGAGCACGTCAACGGGGACAGCGCCGAAATCGGACTGGCATGATTGGAGAGTGGGTTGGTCAGAGACGAGCAGATGAGAAGACCAGAGCGGAGTTGAGCGAGAGAATGTGACGGAGTATTTTGACTCGAGAGAGGTACCAAGACCGCCGTCGAGAATGAGTATTTTGGAAGACATTTTTATGGGATGTTGGGTGGTTGAGATTGAGTCTTTAGTTTTTGCCTCTCATATGAGAAAACTAAATGAAGATAGTGGATAGCATCGGGTTTAAGACCATTGGAAATGTGCATCATTTGGATAGCTTATGATGCAAGTATCCCACAAGCACAGTCTATAGATGATAATATTTTATGAGTTTCTATCTTGCAAGGTTGTTTTTGGACTGTACTATGATAGTATACCCCTAGTTGGCATGTGTTGATGGCTCGATACATTATGAGCAGGAAACCAAGTCAGATAATCTCTATCCTTTGGACAATATCACAACAAATATGAATTGAACATATTCATTGAATTTTGCTTTGAGTTAGTATCGTTTGATTGGGCTTCAAGGTCTGATTGCTTAGAGCATGCCCATCATGACCATGGTGGTTGTTCATGTTCGAAACATGAACACGACTTGAGAACAAAGAACGCCAAGTCCCACTGACAAAGAGTTAAAGCGAACAACTGTACTGTTCCTCGAACACACTCATACTTCTTTAGCCAGCCAAAATGGTGTAGATTTACTACTTAACAAAAGGAACGTCTAAGTTATAAGAGATTCACCACCGGTGCGAACATGTCTATTTTTGCTTCTCTTCTCAGACCATTCTATTTCAGGATCTCAACACCAAGAAACCAACAAGCAAATCCAATTTTACTTTGCAATTGTCAAATTGTTGACCAATTATTCTTTTCAATTCATACAAAATGAACCCCTTCAACACCAACCAGGATCATGCGACAGGGCCGACTCCTCGATCCATGCTCCCCCCAACACCGATTTATCATCAAAACCAACACACATCATCTAACCCTGAAGATGAATCCGATCTTGACTATTTCCCCATGCGTGGAAGTCGTACTAGTCTCGAGATCATAAGGCGCAGGGTCGACAGGAGAATGGAGCTGAGTGTCGACATGTGCGATCCTTATACTGAGGGCGGGAACAGCGACTGGGCCCTCATGTTTCACGATCCGTTCTTCGGGAACGCTTATCGCTTTCGCATGGCAGACGGACCAAGCATTGGCGAACCATGGAGGTTCGAGTTCGAGTGGGGATGTCCAAACCCCTTTCCCACGCCTGCCAGACGACACTTCATCGCAACGATGCCAGAGCGTCAGTGCCATCGGATCTACGCCACTGCTAGAAGAACACGAGGTAGGTTCTGCCAGCAATGGATTATCGATGTGATCCGGGACTTGGAGTCGCGAGGCCTGGTCCCTCCAGGTAAAGGAACCGAGCTCACACAATTCTTAGAGATCGATCTGTACCCCGATGTACAAGTCTCGTACGAAGACCAGCTGTCGATGATCGAAAGAGAGAGGGCCGGGCTCTTTGGCAACCCAGTGCTGTTCTTGAATTTTGGGCGATCTCACTGGAGAGCGAACATCCTCAACAGGCTTGAGGGTAGGATCGTCCAACAGATGCTAAGGATAGGTCTAGATTTCGAAATCCAAATCCGGATCAACGATAGATCTGACCGAATTGAGGCAATGTGGCTCGAGTGGACAGGATGATGGTGTGGATGAGCAATGTCTCTTTACTCATTAACAGCAATTATCAAATCGTTGACCAATCGTTCTTCTCAATTTGTACAAAATGGACTCCTTGAGAAGAGCAATTGACCAACGATCGGATAATTGCTGTTGGTGAGCAAAGAGACATTGCCAGTTGTCTTCAATCTCCTCGATCCTGTCATATTGCCCCAGTCCAGTCAGATCGTTGACCCGGACTTGAACCTCGAGGTCTAAGGCCTATTCCTCAGCATCTGTTAAACAATCCTACCCTCAAGCCTGTTGAGGATGTTCGTTCTCCAGTGAGATCGCCCAAAAAATTCAAGACTTGAACTTTGAGGTCTAAGGCATATTCCTCAACAGCATCTGCTGAACAATACTACCGTCATGTCAAGCCGGTGCTGACAGGCATTCCGATGAGCGAAGAGACATTGCTGGAAATGTCTCTTCAATCCCCTTGAAGGGGTAGGTAGGTGGTTAGGTATTCGATCGAGGTGATGATACTCAGCGACCAGCGCCATAAATCCCCAACCACGAATAGTGAGTGACATTGGAGATCCATGGCGCTGGTTGCTGAGGATGAAGAGGACGGCGAGTGTTTGAGAATGGGAATGAAGGATAAACAGGGTATTCTTATAGATCTTTTCGTAGACTGTCGAATCTAGAGTGCTCTTTGTTCTCAACTATGAATTAAAACTAAACATGGCCTCGTGACTTTGATGTTTTGGCAAACACTGCTCGTGATGGGTGAATTGATTGATGTGATACAGACCAACGAGTCCATGTTTGCGATGACAACAAAGAAACAGAGTTGCAAAGAGGCGCAGCGAGGAATGAATGTGTGTAGATCATGGCTTGGTGGTTGGTTGGTTACCTGTGCATTTTTAGTGATTGATTGATTGATTGATTGCTTGCTTGCTTTTCTTTATAGTCGAGGTCAAATGATGAAATATACGATACTTGATATGGAATGAATAGACGACGTGGCTTCGATTCTTTGTTTTGCTGATGCTGATGCTGATGCTGATGTGTCTGGCCCATCCGTCCTGTATTGATTGATGTATTGAAGTTGTTGTCAGTTCCATCTGATCGCAAACAAGGTCAGATAAGCGATAATAAGCTCAATCCATCCTGTCCTTAATCTCAGCCAATAATCTTTCCTGAACACGTTGCACTGGCGTCGCTGATCAACTGTAACTGGTTTGATTAGTTACTGGACAAGCTCATTTAAGGTTGGCGTAGGTACGTCAGTAGCTGAAACGCCCTAACAGCCTCCATAACAGTCCAGCCCAGCTTGTGATGGATGGAAGCTAGGTCCCTAGATAAATATTGGACTGGGTAGCTTCCCTGTCAAACGTCATCCTTTGTTCTCACCTTCATCCAACAACACAAACAAAATGATGGACTTTTCCGACTTTGAAATCATTGATCCAATTGCCGAGTTCGGTCCCGAGAGCAGCGATGAGGAGGATACCCCTCAGCCATCAATTCCTCATCTTCAGGGCGGTCATCCTCCGTGGCAGGGCCATGAGGCTAAGCTAGTCGGTGTTGTTGATATGGGAAGGTGAGAGACCATTCATTCATCAATCGTACGACTTGAACACATCAAGCTGACAAGATTGTGTCTGCCAGCAATGGCATTCGTCTTTCTATTTCCGACCTTTCGAGCCCAAATGCTCGTATGCTGCCAACCGTCTACCAGTATCGCGCCTCCATCTCATTGTACGACTCTCAATATGACCCCGAGACGGGCGAACAGATTCCCATCCCCGACGATGTCATCAATTCTGTCGTCTCTGTTTTGAGTAGGTTCGTTGTCATCTGCGAAGATTTTAGCTGCAAGAGGGAGAATGTTCATGTCATCGCGACCGAAGCTACGCGCGCGGCAAAGAACTCCAAGGAGTTTTTGGCCGCCATCAAAGATAAGACAGGCCTCACAGTTGAACTCTTGCCCAAGGAGGAGGAAGGCCAGATCGGTGCTCTCGGTATCGCTAGTGGCTTCTCCACTATGGAAGGTCTAGTCATGGACCTTGGAGGTGGCAGCACCCAAATCACTTGGATGCTCAGCTCAGGCGGCCAGGTCCGCATCAGTCCAAAAGGAAGCTTCAGTTTCCCCTATGGAGCTGCTGCACTGACCAAGAAGCTCCACGATCTCCGGGAGGGCAAGAAGAAGGCCGAGGCCGATGCTGCTGTCAAAGCATTCGAGCAGGAGATGATTGCCAACTTCAAGGATGCCTACAATAACCTGCAGATCCCCGAGGAAATGGTTGAAAAGGCCCAGAAGGAAGGCGGGTACCGTATCTATCTATCGGGCGGTGGATTCAGAGGATGGGGATACCTGCTTCTCTATCTTAACCAGACAGATGGCAGCTATTATCCCATCTCCATCATCAATGGCTACACAGCCAAGCGCAAGCAGTTCGAAGATACCGAAGCCCTCAAGCATGTCGCTCATGCCGCCAAGAATATCTTTCGCGTCTCCGATCGCAGAAGATCTCAGGTCCCGGCTGTGGCATTCCTTGTCAATGTCCTCTCGGAATCCATTCCTGGAGGTATCAGGGAAGCGCACTTCTGCCAGGGCGGTGTAAGAGAGGGTTTCCTGTTCCGACAGCTACCACCTTCTGTTCGGGCTCTTTCACCCTTGGAGGTAGCAACTGGTTACTTCGCGCCAGGCTCGCGACACCTTATCCAGCAGCTGCTCAAGAGCTCAGTTCCCAAACCTTCCAAGAAGAAGGAGTTTCCAGAGGAGTTTGGAGAGCCTGTCGTGGATTCGTTTGCCAATTCCATGTACATCCACATGTTCATGTCCAAGGAAACCGCTTCGACGACTGCGTTGTACTCGACCAGTGTCGGAATCATGTCTTCAATCCATGGTGTCTCGCACCAAGACCGAGCCAGACTGGCATTGATGCTCGAATCCAGATATGGCGGCGAACTCCCTCCCCGAGAGTTGGAATTCCGCGAGTCTCTCCGTGAAATGCTCACGCCCGAAGAAGTCTGGTGGGCGTCTTACCTCGGCAGAGTAGGACAGTTGATCACGGCGCTCTACCCAGCCGGCAAGATCCACAAGTCTAAGCCGCGCGTGGTCTTTACCGCGCAGTGGTCATACGCTCTAGGCAAGAAGAAGAACAAGGAAGGTCTCCTGCTCACCATCTCGGTGCAGAAGACAAAGAATGACCCTGCCAGGACCAAGGAAACCGTCGAGGAGGCGGCTAGCGACGTGGAGAAGATTGGCAAAAAGAAGAACTGGATTGGGGATGATGAGCCTTGGGGTATGAAGGTCAAAGTTCGAGTTGTTGAAGAAGGGATCCTCTCTGAGGACAGTGACGAGTAAGATGGGATATAATGACGAGTAAGATGGGATATAATGAAGGGGTTTGTTTCGGGAAATGCTGTACCGAACTAATTTGCATAAATTGAAGTGTGTTTTTCTTTACCTAATTCATTTTGTTCATTGTAAGAACGGCTGTCATGTAAAAATTACCGTCAATGTTGGATGGGAAGGCATCGTCGCTGCCTGATGCCCAGCAGTAGATACGTTGTGCGACTACGACCGCCACAAGATGCCCATCGTAAAGACAGATCTTGTTGCGGAGTCTCAGGGTCATGTCCACGGGGCCTGTGTTTTGCAAGAGATCATCATGCTATACTTGCAGGTGCAGTAAGTTGTCTTTCTATGTAAAGAATGTGGTTTGGGGGAGATTGAGAGTTTCAGTATGAGATGAGGAGAGGATGGGACCCACTATCATGAAGTTTGGAGGTCAGCCTCATCTCTACCTAGATATTCTGAGTCAGGAATTGTATGGAGCCAATATTCAGCCATTTGGTACGACATATAGATTGCATGATCCATGAATTGAGGCGTTTAAATCATTTTATAGTTAGAGACCGGTAGTCGCTCTGCTAATCATTGCTTCCCATTCCCAAGTCACGGGACTGGGCGTATACGCATCCCGCAATCAAAAACCCTTGATAAAGGGTGCATTCTCCAATCCATCAGCCTGAGTCTTCCAAATCTTGGTTCCCATCTTGACAAAATCTACCCCAAACTCTTCAACTTTAGCTTGTGCATCTTCTTTACCAGCCCGATGCATCTTGGCATACTCCTCTTCGCTACCAAAAATCGCAATTTTGTACTGTTCCTTCCACCCTTCCACAAGGCTCTTGGCGTACGAACTCTCTGTTTGTACAGCTTTGGCGACGAGGTAGAACGACGATCGAATCCTGTGGTGTCTGTGATGCTTGTACAGAGAAACCTCGGCGATTTTGCTGAACTGATGGATGAGTTTAAAACTGCGCCAGGTGTCCAGCGTGTGCATCAGAATGACCATCGTTCCGCCAGCGCTCAAGTGTTCAAGACCTAGAGCGAGTTCCGTCACCTGCAGACGAGTCGCTTCGCCCCGTTGGCGCCATTCTGAACGTTGGTGAGTGCGCAGGACTTGGCCGTCGCAGAAGACGAGATCGTACTTCTCATCAGGATTGAAGACTCGGTCGCGTACCAACTTATCGCCATCAGGGAAGTTGTCTGGGATGTCCTGTTCGACAATGCCCATGTCGCCTGCCAGCATCGTGATATCACGAAACTCAAAGTTGACGCCTCTGTTCTCCAGTATAATCTCGTGGCCGCCTACTTCTACAGGGAGACTCATAGCTCTGACGCAGGTAATGTCACGACACATAACCATGGTCTGATCAATGAACCCGCCCGGGGCAGCGCACATGTCGAGCACGCGTTCTGTTTTCAGAGACCCTCGTGTCAAGGCACCTGTCGACTTGTCGAGATCAACTGCGATAGTCTTCATCATGTTGAAGAAGAACTGACGCTTCTTCTCATCGGCCGCGTCTGCACTTTGTCGTTGCCTCTTGAAATATTCGTCTCCCTGACTATTCTCCCAGCCCTGTTGAGAAAGTGATTAGCCAATTTTCATGAGATTTGATATGTGGAGTTATAAGGGGTATACTTTTTGTCTTAGATATCGAAGACGGCGATATTCTTCAACATTGTTGGCCAGATACTCTCGGAGAAGCTCTTGGGCGTGTGAGTCAAACTCAGAGCTGTCCTTTTCGGTACTGACAGGGATCTGTTCAGAGTTGGGGATTTTGAAAGGACGGAATGACATGATTGCGGTAGCTAAAATTCAAGACAATAGAATTTTGAATGCTGATGTCTTGAGGATGCGTTGAGATGAATGGTGATAAGTTGAAGAGAGATGGGGCATATTATATACTGCAACTGAGGATGGGCAGTGTACTATCTGTAGGCATCTGGTTCGTTAATACACTTTGATCTTGCCCTTGTTGGCCTGCTCATCATTCGAAGTGGCTGTCGTTGTTGGTGTTTGCCAACAAGCAAAGCTGGTCTCTGAAAAGCGGCCTTCCAAGCCACTCACTCCTATACGAAAATGGACTGGCGAATGTATGTGCATTTGTCCTAAACATCTTCAGAAGTGCTGCTTTTAGGAGAAGCAATCTTGTTGATCTTGCGAAATCCTTCTCGTACCTCAACCTTGCGGAAATTCGTCGAATGCAAATAATAAACAACAAACCACTGGTACACACAAAACAAGCTAGGATTTTTAGTCAAGGTAGAATTAATGATAGTAAAGGTGACTAGACTCACAAGGCGCAAACTCCAAAACAACCACAAGCGATAGAAAGATTATCCAACATTGCAACCGGCCCTTCAGAAATTTCACCAACAAAGCCCGTTCTTCGCTTCTCGTGGTTTGATTCTTGGTAGGCACTTATATCCTCTCTCATGACAAACATGACAACAAGAGCAGCTAGCCACATTGCTGTTGAAGCAGCTAGAACTAGATTGTACCACATAGGTGGTCTGGGGTTGGTCATGCTTTGTGGGCTGACTGGTATTTTGACGGCAAAGAAATGAAGGGCTCCCTGGGAGTAAGTGAGTTAAGGAAGTGAGAAGTATATGGTAGGACGGTTTGATCATACAACTGCGAGATTATATGCTGCTGCAGCTAGCGAGCCTTGACTTGGACTCTTTGAAATTACACCCGCCGCAAGTCCGATAACCACACATGAAGCAATCCATCGTCCGATATCAGCCTTGAAAGCATCATCGTAGAGTATTTTGACTCTGTTTGTTTCCTTTTCTTTACCTAGGATATCCCGGAAGATCTCGGCCAGAGGTATAGGACATATTGGACTTGACATGATTGGTATAATAGTTGGGTGATAAGTAGAGAAGAAGTACTGAGAGTTTTTCCAGAGACAATAAGAAAAACATCAACCAACCAATTCTGACATCATGGTCTGAGGTATAGAGGCTGTGGTCTTGGCAGTCAAAGAGTGCTACATAAGCCTAAAGCAGGGTGATGATCGACATGATAGTAGCCAAGAGAACAGTCGACAGGGAATATGTGCACTGCCACTTTCAACCGGCTGAGCTTTGAAACTTGGCGTTCCTTTCTTCCCTGTCAGACTGTTGGTCAGCTTTTCTTTCCGGACGTCGGGTAAAATAGTTTGATTGCTGCTCGCGTAATGTCCTTCTTTTGGTTCTGTAGCAAGATAACGTGTGTCTTGACTTTGTGGGTTCAAGGAAAGATTGCATGGCATTCCAGTTTGAATGACTGCGGTATCCTGATGCGGTTACATGCATTGATTTTCCTTCATTGACCGCAATATAATTAGTGGCAGTGTAATGGCAGGTCCCTGCTTGAGAAGATGTTTGGTGTTCCTAGTCGAGCTGAAAGAGTCTACAGCCAGGATTGTGACTGGGTCGGATATATTGTAACCGACGATTGGTATTCTAGAAGCGAGTTGTTTGATCTTAATTTTGATTTTAATCTAGCAATATACTTCTGGATCATTTTTTGTGAATATCTGAAAGGTAGTTGACCCTCAACTTGGTCTGGATCGCGAATATAACTAGAATCCTATCAATCTGATAATACGCAGGACGATTTCTTCTTAGATCGACACATCTGATAGTATATAGATATAACTTCGAACGAATCAATTTTATATGTATGGACAATCAAAATCAAATCCGGAATCACTCTCATCTCGAACAATTTACCCAAATGGGAAATACCCTACGCCTAACCGGACCGATGATCCACGCCTTGTCATGTCAAGGCTTAGCTCCCAAGGCTGAGACTAAAGAACATCACAACTACCGTGAAACTACGCACTTCCTTCGTGTCCGTACTAAATACGATTCCGCACTGACATTAGTGCTTATCCTGTTACAGCTTGGCCCTGCTGCGGGTGAAATCACTGACGACTCGGGCCCTCGGCTTATGCATAACTTTTGAGGTATGATGGGCGCTTACTGCATTGAAATCCGCTTACCTTACATGGGGTCTGTCTGTCCCTCTATGTATGATATATACCTGGCTCCCGTCAAGAGATTAATTCCGATTGGTTGTGTTTCATAGAGATGGGACGTCGTTACAAGATAAGCCACTTAAAGACTCGCAGTTACCTCTTGTTCTTATCTACACGACACATCAGCACAGTTGCAGTGCAGGTGAAAGTGGAAATTGAAGTTGCAAAGATGCAGGCTTTGTTTGTCTGAAGTGGTTGTCACACAGCCCTGTTTATTGCGTGTTGGTTGATGATACAAGACACTACCACATGTTACATGTCATGTTCCCTCTTTGTTATCTATAAAACAAAACATCTTTACCCCTTTTTTCGTATAGAACCCATATACATATTCCCTATTCTCATTCATCTTTACAGCATCTTTCTGAAATCAACTATACACATCTTGAAAAGGTGTATCAAAACATACACCATGGGCGACAAAAACGAAACTTGGGTACCAAACTACGACAACTGCAAGGAAGTCTCGGATAGATGCTCCGTCGAATACACCATCTATGGTGACTACCTCTCTGGAGGTGCCGCAGGGTTCTTTGCCGTCGCATTCGTACTTTTACTCCTCGCACAGATCTTCCAGGGCATCCGCGCAAAGACATGGTCGTACATGATCTGGTTAGGCATAGGAACCATCTTCGAAGTCGTTGGCCACATCGCACGCTTCAGTCTCTCTCGAAACCCGTGGCAGCAAAATGTCTTCATCATCTCGTACCTAACGCTCCTCCTCGCCCCAACACTCGTCGCTGCTGCTATATCGGTGACCTTCAAGCACATCGTCATGTGGTACGGTGCAAAGTGGTCGGTCCTC
The DNA here is from genome assembly GCA_014899075.1 of Fusarium goolgardi. Lineage (NCBI taxonomy): Eukaryota > Fungi > Ascomycota > Sordariomycetes > Hypocreales > Nectriaceae > Fusarium > Fusarium goolgardi. Next base: position 65,983 of record JAAVUI010000406.1, read on the forward strand.
AAGCCTAGGTTGTATCCTCTTGTCTTTGTCGGTACGGATTTTCTTTCGATTTTCATACAGGTCATCGGTGGTGGTTTGACGGCTTTGGAGACGGTGGGCAAGGGAACCAAGACGACCAAGAAGCTGGGAGAGATCCTCGTCACTGGAGGAGTTGCATTCCAGGTCGCCAACATGTTGTGCTGCGGAACCCTGATGCTGATCTACATCCGACGTCGAACCCAGTCGTTGAAAGGTAGAGACCCCTTGATGGGTGCTCCTGCTACTGTCCCTCCCATGTACTCAACTGGAGCTCCGACACGCGACAAGGTTCCTGTTGCCCGAGAGGAGGCTACTGTTAAAGAAGCGAAGAAGGTGCGGTGGTTCGTGTACTGCCTGGGTATCGCATACGTCTGCATTATCCTCCGATGCGTCTACCGGTAAGAGCTTCTCCTCCAATTCATAACACGACTAGACTGACATCTTCTGATTTAGTATCGCAGAGACCATCCCAGATATCGCAAAAGATGTCCTACGAAACGAACCTCTATTCCTTGTATTTGACGCAACAGCGATGCTTATCTCAATCGGAGTTGTAACAATCTTGCATCCTTGCTACTTTTTTCCTTACCTGGGCCTAAGCAAGAGTAAGAAGAGTCAGGGCAAAATGTACGAGGGTATCCGGATGGAGAGTAACTCTGCTTTGATCGGACGACAGTAGCAACATCCTCAGCAACGAGGGTATGTCTAAGAGACACACGCATGGAAAAGGGGAGAGAGAAAGCACATGTTCTTTTCAAGCTTTTAGCGAGCGATGATCTTTGATGAATTTTGGTCTTTTTTGTCCACTTTGTTTCAATATCATGTATAATAGATTAGTGTCATAGTTGAGCCCTTCCCGACCCTTTGCATTAGTTAAAATTCTTCTCTTTTATGTGACTCAATTCCAATCATAGGACTATTGGGCCGATGCATGTTGTTGTTTTCAATTGTCCGACCAATGAGCCCTTGACAGTAAGACAGCCACATTTATAACCGATGTCGCACATCTTTTGCGCCCTACGAGTACAACAACAACAGTGAGACAGCAGAAATATGCATTAAGTTAAGCACCGGACCTTGCAAGTACTTACAGGGCGTCATTTAACGTACATGGAAGGCGCAATCGCCTTTCAGTTATATAAGTTAGTGGTCATACTCGCTGTTCAATACAAGTCAGAGTCGCCATACATAACATTAACATACCTTTGAGTCCTCAATGTCCCAAACATCAATCGAATTGGTCCCCCACAGGGCCGAATCGCGACTAGAAAGTCTTGACCAGGGCTTGGAATCTCGAACCACAGATGTAGAGTTCTCGCTACCTCGTGCCGATGGTGGAAAAAAAGCTTATCTTTTCTTGGCCGCATGCTGGGTCGTCGAAGCAGTAACATTCGGTAAGTACCCTTACATTAATCTGTCAGATGCAAACTCATGAAATTATCCATCACAGGATTTGGCTTTTCATTTGGCGTCTTTCAAGAGTACTACAGTCACAATGAGCCCTTTGCAGGGTCCAGCAACATCGCTGCTATCGGAACTACCACTACTGTAAGGAACCCATTCTTAGAACTAACTCCTTCTGATACGAAACAGGGCATGTTATATCTCGGAGCCCCTTTCGTCGTCATCATATGTCGTTTCTACCCCCGTCAAGCTCGCTGGTTTACCTGGGCTGGCCTCGTGGTCACATCCCTCGCCATGGCAATGAGTTCCTTCTGCACCACCGTGCCACAACTCATCGCAACCCAAGGCATTTTATTCGGCATTGGCGGCTGCTTTGCGTATTGTCCTTGCACTCTCTACATAGACGAGTGGTTCGTGCAAAGAAAAGGCTTCGCTTATGGTATCGTCTGGAGCGCCGCTGGAGCCGGAGGAGCTATACTTCCTTTACTCCTCCAAGCCCTACTACAAAAGTACGGATTCGAAACGACTGTGAGGATCTGCTCGGGGATTCTGTTTGGAAGTGCGGCTCCGTTGGCCTACTTTGTCAAGCCTAGACTTCCCCTCTCATCTACCATCAATAGGAAACCTCTCAATATGCGATTTCTTACGTCGAGGGTATTTATGCTGCATCAATTGGTAAACGTCGTTGAAGCTACGGGTTACTTCCTCCCAACTATTTATCTACCAACCTACGCTCGAACAACATTTGGTACTTCAGCCGTCCTGTCAGCTCTGACTGTTATTCTCGTCAATACTGCCACCACAGCCGGCTTGATGATTATGGGTTCTCTTAGCGATAAGCTTGCTGTTACGACATGCATGCTCATATCAGCAGTCGGTGTGGGCATTTCTGTCCTGCTCGTCTGGGGACTGACAGCATCCCTGCCAGTTCTTTATGTCTTTTGCGTCATGTACGGCCTATTCGCGGGATCTTGGGCTTCGATATGGCCTGGCATCATGAGAGAAGTGACACAGAAATTTCAAGAGCAGAATGAACACGTTGATCCTGTCATGGTTCACGGCCATCTTTGTGTCGGTAGAGGGGTAGGGAATATCATCTCCGGTCCCTTGAGCGGCTCTCTTATCAGAGGCCAACCATGGCAGGGAAAGGTCATTGGGGGATATGGAAGTGGTTATGGAATTCTGATCTTGTATACTGGGTTGACGGGCTTGATAAGTGGTGTCAACTTTCTATGGCGCTATATGAATGTCCTGTGAGAAAGGTACGCTTTGTCCGCTACCATAGTAAAAGTAGCTTTCATCTGGAGTGGGTAATTCTCAAGAAGTATAACGGTTATTGTGTATTTACCTATGACAGGGAGTAGTATAAAAAGTTGTTGCATTCCCAGCATGAAATTCGTTTAATCATCTCCAAGCTTTAAACCCCATATTTGGTCAAGTCCTGCTACGACTTTCTAAAGAATCTAGTTAAGACTGATTACTTCTACATTTCGAACTTGGAAAGTAGTTGCTACAAAAGAAAGTCAGCGACTAGTAATCAATTCTGGAGAAGGAACAACTTACGAGTCGTAGGTCCAGGTGAACCAGAAGATCCCTCAGTTTGATAATTCACAATCCTGCACAACGTCAGCTTCTATCACGATAACTCATCAACTTGAAACTCACAAACGAAGTCCAGCACCGATATAGTCCCTTCCATACTGTGTTGTCTGCTCAACTCCATCAAGAAAGAACTTGACTCTGACATCAGCCCCATTCTCATCCCTCAACTCAGCACGAACAGAGTGCCACTCTCCAGGGTTCGGATAATCCCTATCAAGCGCAGTCACTTCATCCGAAGTGTTGAAAGTGTTGAAGGAGATCTTTCCAGTGCCTTTCCACTCTGCGATATCAATCTCAGGGGGCCACCCGCTTGCAGCGTTGAGCCAAAAGGCGGGCCAGGTTCCCTTATCGACTGGGGCGATAAAATCAGCGCTGATGTCGTATCCACCACCGGCAGCGACGGTAAAGGTCGATTTCGCGTGGATAGCGCCTGAGAGGTAGTGAATGGGATCTTCTTGGTCGTCTCTTGGTTCGGCGGTCAGAGTTAGGACGCCGTCGGTGACTGAGACGTGTTCTTCGTCCATTCGCGCGCCACCATTATGTGTAGGGCCCCAAGGATACAAGTAGTTCCAGTAAGTCTCTAGTGAGTTGAATGAGTCTGAAGGAATCTCTGTTACTGCACGTCGTTCAATTGGGGGTCGTAGGTTGGAGCATGATACTGCAGTGCATTGAAGCGCAAAGACAAGACATTTAGAATGCATCTTCACGGGAATAGAGGCAAGTGTCCTTGAGAGTGGAGGGGACGAAAAAGCGATCAGCTTCATATTTAAAGACTCAGAAGTCTGCTATGTATAATATCTCGTATATTTATGGTCACGAGACATTTTCAATGAAACCTCGTCTGGGATCTTGAAACAAGATCGCCTGTGATCACCCAAATAAAGTCTACGGATAAACAAAACGCGTCAATGAATGGCCAGATGTTGTAATGGGGGGGCCGAGGGGGGAAGAACAGCGATCAGTTCCGTATTCCAAGATTGAGGAGTCAACTACTAGTCTAATAATGTATTATACTTCGTATTCTTGATTATTAGCCAGGTTAATGCATGTTCGTGCAATCAAATCATCACGTGCTTGGTACACACATGCCACGCAGCTTCACGTCACTAATTTCTCTTCCTCTCTTATCGTTCACCACTCTTTCACCTTTCACTCCCGTCTTGTTACATCCTTCTTTACCATTATCCTTAGCTGGCTTTCAAAATGAGCGCATTGCGGTCCAAGATGCCCGAGATTTATTAGCTCCTCGATGACTTTCTTTACGGAAATGTCATAGACAAAAACCCAGAGCTTGGAGAGACACTTGCCACTGTGCTCAAGAGTATGACCGAATCGCAACAGAATATACTCAACATGCATGCACAGCAGTCTGCATACCTTGTTGCATAGCGACGTCGCGAAACAGCAGCATGAGCTCGTGAACGCGGTCAAGGTTCTGCTGAAAGCTACACCCGACTATGAAACGACGGCGACGCTCATACCAGGACAATTGGCTACTAAAAGCACAAGAGACAAAATTAGTAGGTCAGTTTATGCTAATTAGATCATACTTCTTGGGCTGTTTATTTTTGTACCCTAAAGCTTAGAGACCGGCCAATAGATTCAAATCTACAACTTCCCAACACGCTTTTCAACAGAACCTTGATCAGTTTCCTCCCCTCTTTGTCTTCTTTTCCGCTTCTTTTCCTTTATCTCGTTATCCGAGCGGTTTTTAAGATACTCCAGCGGATCCCATCTTGCCGGCGCCACCACAGAAACACGTTGGCTAAAGTGATTCAACATTGGCAGAAACGGGCCATACGGTCGGGGGGTCATCTCCCGAGTATCATTTGACGAGAGGGGAACGCTGTACGCTATGAAAGGGCAGAAGTTGGGCATTCCCCGGGGTCTTCCCAGCAGCTTGACCAGATGCTCGTAGTCTCTGTTCCACAGCGTAATGATTTGCCACTGAAACGAGAATAGATCCCATGCTGCCAGACTTGCAAAAGTCCAACGGGGCTGGTACTCTGAGGGCTCGCCCGAAGTCATCGGACCGTAGGGATGAGGAACTGTGGCGGAGCAGCTCAAGTCAACGAGTACACCGTTGACGTACTGGTCGCTCCTCAGGTCTCTGACCATAATACCATTTCTGTGCATCTCGTGAAGGTTCTCGATCATCTGAGGCACGTGAAAAACCTGGTGCAAGCGATCGTGGAGTGGTCGCAGGCCCTCGTTCTCGTATTCTGCCATCTCAACCCAGTCCTTGACGATGCCCATCATTTGTTTTTCAACATTCCTATTAGTCAAGTCATGGAACCTCGTTCTGAGCTCCTCAGATCCTAGTTTCTCCTTGATCTGATCTGATGTGACTTGGATGTGGCCATGAACCTTGACGGCGAGGTATTCACATCTGACATCCTGCAGCCTTCCAAAAGCTCGACACTCCTTTTCAAAAGGGGTGAAGTACCAGTCGAAGGCTTCACAACACGATCCGGAATTATCCTCTGAGTATATGTCGTCGAAGTCGATGGGAACCTTTTCTTCCGAAACAAACTGCAATGCCATCAACATTCTTTTCTTTCCTCGACGCCCAGCTTAGCCTAACTCACTAGTTTTATAGCATACAGTCGGTGTTCACATTTAGCTTTGATGATCACGCCGTGTCTTGCTTCACAGTCTAGAACGTCTAGATATTCAAAGTCGTCGGATATGATATTTTGTGGGAAAGGCTTTAATGATGGACCCTTACATTCTGGCAGGGACTTGATAGGCGCCATGATGAAGATTATTGGGGTGGCGGAAATAGTAGAGATGATGGAGATAATAGAGATGTCGAGGACGGAGGTTGTGAAGGTCTTTGACGAACTTGGCTGGCAAGGGTTGCAGTAGGAAGAAAAAGCCGCCTTGCATACAGCCAGATAGATGCTTCGTCATCTCAAAGAGTCTAGTTGTTGCTGTGTCGACAGCTGGACAGAAACTACGTGTTCTTGTTGGGAAAGTTAGTTTCAAAATCAATCATTCTATACACAGCAACCAAGATATTGCATTGTACAAAACTCACTTCAAAAAGATAAAAAAAAGTCTACTATCTTATCGCCTCATGAGGAAGCTATCTACTTTATCGATTGAACAACAGACAGTAAAAACAAAACAAAGTTAGTTGAGTTATAACTTTGCCACCAGCATCGATATCTCATGCGGATCCAAAGTTTTCTGGTTGTTCTCTTCGGTATTCTGTGTGTTTCCACGATTTCTAAAGTATAATACTGACTTTTCCCTCGTTCTACAACCACATGTCACACAGCCCAGGGCTTAAGATCAACCTTATTCTTAGCTTGTTGACCCCACCGGCCTGCTACAGTAGGTTCTCGAGCCACTTCGTATATAACCCCTTGTGCAATGCATCTAGAAATGCTGTCTAATTATAAGCCTCGCGGTCGGGTTAAGACTGCATTTCTCTATGCCTTGAACAAGGGGCCATGCATAAAATGACTTAAGGACCTATTGTAGCAGGCCGGGAAGGCCAATAAGCTATCCTCATGAAATAGAACCATACAAATGGAGCTTATCATGATCTCAGACCACAAATCGAAACTGGGACAAGCAATCAACGCACGGGCTTCAGGGCAAATCCTCTGAACTGAATGTACAGCGGCTTCTCTTGCCATGCATGATCCGGTAGTCTCAACATTCAACAACAACACCTCGTCTGACCAGGTGAAGTCGATTTACGACGGCTCCATCATCCAATCAGAGCTTCGCCTGGTTAGCTCAATCGGTAGAGCGTGAGACTCTTATGAGTACGCAATCTCAAGGCTGCGGGTTCGACCCCCGCATCGGGCTGTTCCTATACAATGATACGATTGAATCTCTTTTTTTGCTTTTTGTTGTCCTTTGTTGTCCTTTGTTGTGAATAGAGAGGCTGTGGGTGGAGGTCAGTTGTGTGGAAGGTTGAGACATACACTCATTGGAAGGTATTGGGACGAGGCGGGACGGGTATTATATTGTTCATTCGGTTCAATCATAAAGCATGTCATTAAAACTGCAGATGCGCTGACCCAATCTTCCTATGCTCATGCACAAGGCCCCGACGTAGCTTTTCCGCTACCTCACATAACAAACAACAGGTCGGTGTCCGTAGGAATGTTAGTGAGTGGACTTGGAGATTACTGAGGCACAGACTTACCAATAGGGTGACTGCTCGAGAGCTGTGGCTTCTGAGTATACTTTGTCTCGAGAATATCGCGGACACTGTTCAGCAACTCAACATAGCTCTGCTTAGGATTGGCCTTGATTGCTGAAATGAAAGCCCACGACATGGCACCGGTGGCCTGAGCGTTAATCGTAGCGTCGGCCCTAGAATAATTATTAGAGAAATCACTTTTAACACACGGGCTCACTCACGATGTCTGGTCGTCTTTGCTTCCGGACCACATGACAACATCGGCAGGCGATGTTCGAGTATCCTTGGTCCTCTCATAGGCTTCGTCGCCGGTGAAAGCAGACTTGGCCAAGCTGAACACCGAACCAGCAGCCCCAGCAATATCTCCACTAGAGTATGCTTTGAAGGCATCAAAGAGACCTGATGCAGCTTCCTTGGCAAGGTTGGGTTCCTTGAGAACACCCTTGGTCGAGTAGACGTATGGAAGATCCATGACGGTGGCGGAATGACAAGAGTCAAAGATAGCAGTGAGACGAACACCTTGGACCAAAGGCTTGACGACACGGAAATGGATCTCGTCGTCAATAATGGGACCAGCCTGGGAGTGGTCGACGGGGTAAATGCATTCATCGTAGCCGTCATCCTCGTCGCCATCTTCGTCCTCGACCTGACCACCGTGACCTACACAACTATGGTCAGGCAACGTCTTTTTGTGAAAGGCACCAACTTACCGGAATAGTGAAGGAAGAGAGCGTCATCGGGCTGAGCATTTGACACGAGCCAACCCATAGCGCGTATGATGTTTTCTCTGGTAGGAATCATGACTGGATCTTGTTGATCATCAGTCAACAGAATCATGTCCTCTCTCTTGTAGCCATAGCGCTCTACCAAGAAAGCCGAAACATTGTGTACGTCGTTAACACATCCTCGCAGCTCGCCTTCTTGGTTAAAGTAGTTGATGCCGATGAGAAGTGCCTTGCGACGACCGGTACATTTGGAGTATTGGAATGTATAGCCTTCGGGGGCTCCGTGGCCGAACTGCTGGGGTACAGAGGGAGGAGGAGGTCCTGATCGAGCGTGTTGGGCATGATGGTGAAGGCCCTGCGGG
>JAAVUI010000409.1:0-49305 GCA_014899075.1 Fusarium goolgardi
CCGATTCCAAAGAACTCGACGTCAAGCCCACTAACACGTCGGCGGCATAATTGGATTACTGTATCAGCAAAGAAGTCAAACGACGCAAGCAGAACCTAGTTGACAATTTGATGGCTGTAATCGCCGAATGTGTTGAAAAAAGACTGGAGGCACTCGAAGAAGAGTGCGATCAAAGTTCAGGATCGCGCTCTTCTTCTAGCGCTGTTCAGACCGGAAAACCAATCTCTCGTTCGGCTGGCCAGAAGCGGTCAAAGGATAACAGTAGTCAGGACGAAAGCGAGAATGATGAGGATGAAGACGAGGGCAATTCCAGAAGGAAGCGGGGCAACAAGCGGACCAAAACAACGAAAGACGATAAACGTCCTCGATTTGCGTGCCCCTACCATCAATATGATCCTGTAAGGTTCGGAAGCGAAAGAACGTGCTGTGGCCCAGGATGGATTGACATCTCACGTTTAAAGTAAATTCTCATAAGAAACCTCCATCTACGTATTGCTGACTTCTACAGGGAGCATCTGGAACGTAGGCATGCTTTGGCTTCTCACCAGTGCCTCAGATGCCTACGCCGCTTCAGTGAAGCCGAGGCCTTGAAGAAACACCAAAGAGAGAAGAAACCATGTCCAGTCAAAGAATCATACAGTTTTAAACGAAAGCTCTCTGATGGATACGACGAAGAACAGGCGAAGAAACTGAAGGGAAGGCCAAGAATGCTACCCGCTGCAAAGTGGAGGGAGTGGTATAGTATCCTGTTCAATATCAAACCTGATTCCCCGGAAATTCCTTCACCATGTAAGTCATGATACCCACACCGTCCGCAACCTGACGGGATATCGACTAAACACTTGGAAAAGATTATGATTCTTCTCGACCTGGCGCCAAAGTTCCGTGCATGAAGCTTGATGATGTAGAGCACTGGCGCGAATACTGGGACCAAGCAAAACCGGCAGTTCGTCACCATGTCACCAAGACAGTAAATGAAGCATTTGGTGACTTCGAACCTCAAATAAAGAGCGAGGTGATGCAACGTCTACAAGAGTTGCCTCGCATAATTGCAGAGTTGCTCCCTTTCCCAGGTCTTAACTCCGAAGAAACCTCTAGTGCAACCGATACCATTGGGCTCTTCGACTGTTTCAGCTCTCTTGACCCCAATGTTTACAACGGGGAAGATTTTGACTTTAGCGTACTGGATAACGGAATTGGCATCCAGAACCAGCTCCAGCTGGGGTTCACTGAGTCTTCAGATTCTTCAGACACCTATCTGGCTGGAGACAGCTCAGGCACCTCTGTGGGAGACGACACTGCATACCAGCAAGTTGACTTTAAGCCCACGATGCTGACACAGAATGTTGACTACAATTTGTTCAGCACACAGTTTTATTAACATCCTGGATCTTGTTCAATTTGTTTTACTTCCAATAATCCTCGTCATATCATTCATATGTTTTACTATCTTGGTTTCTTTCGCAACATGTCAGTCACTCGTTATCCTGTTATTCTACTTCTTTTCCTTTCACACCCTCAAGACATACGTTCAAACTTATTCGACGATCATTTACTTTCACTCTTATGTCGTTCTGGTGGCTGATGTGGTCTTTTGGTTTTGGTTTCTTATGTATTTTCTAGTCATGTACGAAGTGTGTTTGATTATATTGTAATCAGGGTATTGATGTCACTCATTTGATTATGTTTCATTTGCGCTGTTCTACGTTCAGTTCTTGATTTGGTATAATAGCTCTACGTCCTATCTCCATGTTGCAAGACACTGCAAATAGCAATTAATTAAGCGTTTCACAGACAGTTGCTTTGTTTCATTCAATTGGGCCAACGATAAATTGCTGCTTCAATCGGCCTATCATGCATCCTGTCTTGAAAGCAGGCTCCCATGGTCGGCCTCCCAGGCGGGGAAGATATTCGTCATTGACGCAGCCGCCAACAAACAAACTCCAAAAAAGTCATCTTTTCTTTCATCTTGCTACTCATTATCGCATATCCCAATCGACCTGCAGAACCCAACGCGGCAACGACTTTGCATAATGATTCATCCCACAGTGTTGTACTTGACAGTGAGAGGATCCCACGAGATTGCAGCTTCAGTCATGAGTTAACCAGCTCTGTAGCTAGCCCTTGCGCTGCTAATCATCGCAGTGTAGGTATTCTGTGCGGTTGGTTATCTGAAAGTGACTGACTTGAGCACAGAATCGTCCATGTTCGCAGCTCAAACTTATCTCTTGCCATCTCCCCGGCTATCTCCATTATCACAATCATTCTCCCCATCGTTGGATTCCTCAACACAGCATGCTATCCTAGCTTCCGCCGCGCTACCAAGTCCTCTCCAAGCCGTGTAGCCCAGCTTGGTCCCTTGGTCGTTCAAGTCCTGCAGGCACTCATTACCACCATCCTGGCAACACTACTCCTCGAGCGTGCCGTACCGTCCGACGTAACAAATTGCATGATGGAGAGTCAATGGATGAGCATGTTTCGTGCCCACGATGCGGGCAGTATCCGCAGAATCCAAGATGCATTTGACTGCTGCGGACTGAACTCGGTTCGTGACCGGGCGTACCCGTTTCCCGGCACAGCGCCGAGTAACTGTGCTGCAACTTACGGAAGAAAAACAGCCTGTCGTGAGCCATGGCAAGGAGCCTTGCAGACCACGGCACTCGCGGATTTTGCCGTTGTTGTAGGCGTCGGACTGATACAGGTATGTAAAAGATGCGTCAGGTGTTGTGTATAATTCAGCACTAATGAAACGTATAGATAATGGGCCTTTTCATCGTCAAAGAAGGCGCAAACTGGCGGAATGCCTGGGGCGTTAATCGTTCCGGAGAAGGAAATCAGCATCATGAGAGTCGTCGACCGCTACTGATTGACAGAGAAAGAGATGTCGTCGAGGAGGAAGAGGCAGAGCCTGACCGACCAGACAGGGAGTCGCAGGGCTACGGAAGTCTGAATGTGAACGACGCCGGCCCGAGAGTTGTACCCTCGTCAGTTGTTGTGGAGCGAAACAACTGGACAGAATAATGATTCCATAGCAGCACAAAGATTTCTCATTGAGATAGTGAGGGGGTACCAAAAATTGGATGCCATATGCAGAATGTATGGCAGAGGCTCGGGACATGCTCTCACTTGTGGCTTTCAGGTAATGCCACAGAATTCGGAAGGGTGGTCATGCTGTGGATATTCTGAATGTAGGCTCTTAGTCTATATATTAATCCTAAGCATGCTAAATCTCTGTCTTTTGCGCCGTTAACGCCTTCCGGCCTCTTGTCCCAGCTTCTCTAGAGTAGTTTCGTACTCCTCAACTCGCTTCTCATCCATCTCCTCAATTCTTGTCCTCTCCATCTTGTGACCTCTCTTGATACCTGTGTTCTTTCCGATCTTGTTGTAGAACCAACTCTCGTCGTCTCCAACAAGCGTCCACGCGCTTCCCGACTTTCCGGCTCGGGCTGTACGACCAACTCTGTGCACGTAACCTGCCACGCTGGGGGGCATGTCGTAGTTGATGACATGGTCGAGGTTGGGAAGATCGATACCACGGGCGACAAGATCGGAAGCAACGAGGAGGCGGATAGGTGATGAGGGTGTTGAGAAAGCTCGGAGGGTCTTGCGACGAATATGTGTTGGTGTTGTGGATGTAAGGGTGCCGATGTGAGATTCCAGTGAGGGATCCAGGAGGGCGAGCAGTCGTGATAGACGTAGTGCGGCCTCGTTGGACTTTGTGAAGATGAGAGAAGAGGGGATGTGGGACTTGAGTGATCGACCTGAAGTCTTTGGCTTAGCCTCAGATTCCGACTCTGAATCCGAGTCGGAGCTTGTGTCTGAAGTTGCGTCAGAGTCAGAATCAGAGCTAGAGCTCGAATCAGAACTGGTATCTGAGTCTGCCGCCTCGTCTGGCTTGGAAGCTTCCTGGTCCTTGCTGGGACTGGCCATGAGCATATCCTGGCTGCTGAGAAGGTCGAGCAAGTAGAGCGGCTTGAGACCCGTGTCGTGAACTCTGATAGAGTATTCCTTGAGCTGTCCGGGCAAAGAATGCTCAGCAATCTGGACGTTGCCGTCGCTCTCCAGAACGATCATCTGTGGCCTGTGTAGACCCAGCTGGTTGAGAAGACTTAAGTCTCTCGTAAGCGTGGCACTAAGAATAATCTTGCGAACACCGGAAAAGTTGATGTCTGGGAAGTCTCGAGCGGTAGGCTTGTTAACGCGGAACTTCTCCATGACTACATCTAACCAGCCCTGGAAGCTTTGCGCCAGAAGCTTATCGGCTTCATCAACTACTAGCCATCGAACGTAGTCGAGACTGAAACCTGGTGTTTGTTCCATGTGCTCGACGAGTCGACCAGGTGTACAGATCAAGACGTCTATCTTGGAAAGGAAGTCAACGACGTAGCCGTTCTTGCTGCTCAAGCGAGGGTCTGTATCTTCAAGATCATCGAGGCTGTCAGTAGCAGAAAGACCCAGCTTCAATTGATTTTGTTGTTGAACCTCATCCTGCAGCTTCTTGTATGCTTCAGGGTCATATCGAAGCTCCTGATCCATGAAGGTTTTTTGCTCGTCTTCGAAAGACTGACTACCGACGGAAACACCCACGCGCACTCTCTTTCGATCACCACCATCGAAAGCTCTGGCACAAAGTTCAAAGGTGTCTTGGGCCTGCTTGACGAGTTCTCGGGTTGGTAGAACAACTAGCGCTCGTAACCTGGTAAGACATCCTTGGCTGATATCCCGCGTAACAGGCAAAGCATAAGCGAGTGTCTTTCCGGAACCGGTGGCTGCAGAAACACACACGTCGCCTGGTCTGCTTGTGGGAAGCAGGAGAGGAATTGCAGCAGTTTGCACAGCAAATGCGTCTTGAAAGCCCTTTTCTTCCAACAAACGGCAAGCCTTGGGTAGAATGTCCAGCTTGGAGAATGGTGTTCGAGTATCCTGCGAAACCCGTAGAGGCTTTGCTAACCAATGGGGAAGAGTCTCGTCGTCGCTAGGCTTCACGTTGGTGAGTGTGACCACTGTTGCTGGTTGAGGCAGGGGCTCGAGGCCATGGAGTTCGCCTTGATCCTCTTCGTCATCCTCGCCTGGGGCTATCTCGCCAGCTAGCTTGAGAGACTTCTCCAGTCGCTCCATAACAGTTTTGTGCCTTTTGTTCTCTTCCTTATCCTCTTCCTCCTCCTCCTCCGCTGGCTGGGGTTCCTTGTGTTTCTTCTTCTTCTCCTTGCGCTTCTCTTTCTTTTCCTCATCGGCTACTGGATCCTTGGAAGCAGCCTTGGGTTCGTCTGCGGGATCTGTAGCGTCTTCCATTGGAACATCTTCATCGCGATCCTCGGCTGAGACTGTGGGGGTACTGCACTCTTCCTGTTCTTGCTTTTGTTCCCTGTCTTTCTTCTTTTTATCCTTCTTTTTATTTTTTTTGTCCTTCTTCTGCTGCTCCTTATCCGTCACGGCACTTTCCTCTAAAGCTTGACTCTCTTCTTGTACGTCTTTTGTTTCTTTAGGCTCTTGCTTTTCCACAGGCTTTTGCGATTCGGATTTTGTTACAGGCGCCTTCTGAGCTGGCTTGTCATCGTCGTCTTCGTCGTCATCGCCATCGTTGGTAGCCGCAGTTCTTCGCTTGCCTCTTCTGACCTTTTTCTTCTTCTTTGGCGTCTCGTCGCTAGCCTTTTGTGTTGGCTCTGCCGTTTTCGACTTTTTGTTGTCGGGCTGAGTAGGATTTTGGGCCTCTTCTGTGGTGTCAAACTTCCTCTTGGGAGTTACTGCCGGCTCATCGTCAAAGTATTGCTTCTGAGGGACTTGAGGTTGAGGCGGCGCAGGCTTTGCGCTAGGAGGGACGTATCGTGAATAGCCAAAGGCATTGGTAACGGGCGCAGGAGCGGGAGCTGCATTGGATTCGACTTTTGGCGATGGCGCAGGGTTAGAAGGAGCAGAGTTTGATGTGCTTCCGCCCTTTGGGGGAGGAATATATCTGGCGTACATTATTTCGAGGATAATTGCTGGACCAGATTTCGCGATGGAGGGGCCTCAGACGCTTCAAATTCCCAAATTTTTGGATGGATTGACATCTTATCAAGTTTCTGCCAGCTTACACCGCTAAATTTATCTGCCAGGTTCAGTGGATGCTCCTGTACAAGTAGTAGTCTACTTGGCTCGATGAGATGATATTCTCAGAAGCAATCAAGTAATTCGCAATAATTGAATTAATTCATGTGAGACATAAATATTCGCGAAGTTCTCTTTGTATAAATCACTTTGTGTCGAATTTCTACGTACCTATATATCGGCGCAAATAAGACAGTAATGTACGGATACAGAACTTAGATACCTCCAAGCTTGCGCCATCTTTTTCCGTCCATCTGGCCAGCTCCACTATCCAACGCTTGTCTACTTCACCCCTGTTCACTTAGACGTGGTTCATCAACATGAGAAGACAATTACTATGAATGAGACGCATCTCCTCTACCAAGCACTTTACTATCCTTCTCGCATGCCAATCTCAATAATACGCCACCAATAACCACCTCAGCAAGTGCTGATCGATACAATACTCTATTAAAAAAGGGCTGGCGAACCCCCCTACCTAACCGCCATCATGACACGCCGCACATACAACATCGCCATGGTTAGCGACTTCTTCTTCCCGCAACCAGGAGGTATCGAATCTCATATCTACCAACTTGCCACAAAGCTCGTCGACCGCGGTCACAAGGTCATCATCATAACACACGCCTACGATGATCGCAAGGGCATTCGCTACCTCACTAACGGCGTCAAGGTCTACCACGTTCCCTTCCTCGTCATCTACCGCGCCGCCACTTTTCCCACCGTCTTCTCATTCTTCCCTATTTTCAGAAACATATGCATTCGCGAACGCATTGAGATTGTGCATGGCCATGGAAGTCTCAGCAGTCTTTGCCATGAGGCTATATTGCATGCTCGCACAATGGGCTTGAGAACTGTCTTCACCGATCACTCTCTCTTTGGATTTGCAGATGCAGGTACCATTCTCACCAACAAGCTCATGAAATTCATTTTGAGTGACGTTGATCACAGTATCTGTGTGAGTCATACCTGGTAAGTTTTTGACCCTCAATATGCCGATATCTTCTGACTCGCCACAGCAAAGAAAACACAGTGCTTCGTGCATCTCTTGACCCAGTCATGGTCTCGGTCATACCCAACGCTGTTGTCGCTGAGAACTTCCGCCCAAAAGATGTTCCCACGTTACCCTCCCCTCTAGCGACTTCTTTCAACCCTGAAGCGCCGCTCTATCCTCCACCACAGCGAATTGGCCCTCGCGACACCATCACTATTGTCGTCATCTCCCGTCTCTTCTACAACAAGGGTACTGATCTTCTCATCGCCTCCATCCCACGTGTGCTTGAGAATCACCCAAATACACGCTTTATCATTGCAGGTTCCGGTCCTAAAGCCATCGATCTCGAGCAGATGATCGAAACCAATGTCCTTCAAGACCGTGTCGAAATGCTTGGCCCTATCCGCCACGAAGAAGTTCGCGATGTTATGGTTCGCGGCCACATCTACCTCCACCCTTCTCTAACCGAGGCTTTTGGAACTGTCATTGTCGAGGCCGCCAGCTGTGGACTCTACGTCGTGTGTACTGCGGTCGGCGGTATCCCTGAAGTTCTCCCTTCGCACATGACAACATTTGCCAAGCCAGAAGAAGACGACGTTGTTCTCGCCACTAGTAAAGCAATTAGCGCAATACGCGCTGGCAAGATTCGCACCGAGAAATTCCATGAACAAGTCAAAAAGATGTACTCGTGGCAGAATGTCGCCATGCGCACGGAGCGTGTTTATGATGGCATATCAGGAACCATTCCAGAAGATGAGTTCTACGGCGTCGACACTTCAGGCTATGGCAGCCGCATCCGGAATTTTGCTCTCATTGATCGCTTGAAACGCTACTATGGCTGCGGTATCTGGGCTGGCAAATTGTTTTGCCTTTGCTGTGTCGTGGATTACCTCTTCTTTCTGTTCCTCGAGTGGTGGTTCCCAAGGGACAATATTGATATCTGTCCCGACTGGCCTCGCAAACGGCCCGCTGATGACGATGCCAGCTCCAAAAAGGGCGCACATAGTAATCGGTCGAGCACGTCTCACGGAGCTTCGAAACTGGAGTAAGCTATTTCTGTTGCAGTCCATGAGGTATGGTGTAATACTAGCAAAGGAGCAAGGAGTTTGAGTTTTGGGGGAACACATTGATACAGTACAATACAGGTCACGAAGCGGATATATAAAGATTGTGCGTGTATGACTCTTGCGTTAACCAACGCGAGCCTTGAGTAGTGGGTGGTAATTAACAATGAGCTAGCTATTCTAGACGCTTGACACAACAATCAAAACAAGTACAAGCTGCCTGTATTTTCCGGCAGCATATCGAGTTGGTATCCATATCAACCCAAGAGAATTAGCCCCTGCCTCCGATACGACGTCTCTTGGCAGTTCCAGTATCACGCTCCCCATTATCGTCGTCGTCGTCACCCGTTTCCTCAGCGGGTGTAGCGACGCTGGCTGGGCGAGCAGACGGCGGAGGCGCGCTGCGCTCCTTCTCTGCGCTTCGTAGATCGCCTAGTAGCTTCTCAACCTCTACGAACATGCTGCGAGTGTTTTTCACAACGCCGTTCTCATCGAGGCGGTAGCCTACTATCTCCTCCTCCTCTTCCTGAGACCGTTTCATAAAGGCTGGCCCGGGACCTCTATCAGGGTCGGCATTGTACATGATAGCATTGCAGAACATGTGGACCAGTTCGCGTTCGAGTTGAGCGCTGTTTATGATACCTTTAGGCGGGACGAGCTCTTCAGACATAGGCAACCACACATGTGCAGTGCCGGGGTCACCGCCAGGGAGGTTTGCAGCAGCTTGAACAGCCGCCTTGTTTCCATGCTTGATAGCAGACCGGATAGATGTTATATCTTGGGGCTGCAACACAATCTGGCGATAGTTGGGCGCGTCCTTCTCGCGAAGTCTAGTAGCAAACATGTTGGCATCGCGGTGACTTGAGATCTGATCAAGAGCAGACGATGACACCTTTGTAAACCCTCGAGTCCACAGAACTTGGGAAGTCTCAGGGGGTAAGTCAGGAGGTGTGCCTTGTCGCTTTCGCTTTTGAAGGCGCGAAGACACACTCCCAGGTGTCATGATCTGGGTCCGACCAGGGCCACTTTCATCAGCGGTAGTATCGCCAGTCTCTTCAGTGGGCCGAGGTGTTGCATCCTCATCCTTGATTCTGGGTGCTGTTTCGCTAGCCTGGGTCGCTTGCTCATCGGTGTGAGACATGACAGACTGGCTTCGCCTTGACCGACTGATTGAAGGAGTAGAGCTAACCCCTCGGGCTTTTTGAATGGGTCTGGCGGTTCGGCCCCGGGGTTTAGAAACTGGCTGTTCAAGCTTTGGAACGGCCTTGGGCGCTTGCTTCTTGGGTTTCGGCGTAGAGGCAGCAGAACTAGGCAAAGTAGCATTCTTTGAAGGCGGGCTGACCGGCTCGAAAGCTGGACTTTGAGGAGCAACATTCACGTGGCCGGGGCCAGGGGTCGATGGAGTCGACTGTGGCGCCCATTTTGTTCCAAATCCTTGAAGGAGAAGATGCGCTGAGGTTGAAGTAGGGGTGCGTGGTCCAGGTGGTGTCGCAAGTCTTTTCGCCGGAGTACTCAAGACTTGACGGATAATGTGTCCTAAAGCGCCAGGTACCGGATGCTGGGGAGCATTTTGCGAAGGTTGGTTCTTGGTCTCTGCTTTTGACGCCCGCGAAACAGATGACCCTGCTGGCGACGCTTGCTGAGGTTGTTGGAGTTGGTATCCTGAGGGCCGGCGCTGCTGCGGCGCTGCAATTGGACCTGCGTTTCCTACAGGAGTTGGCGAAGCTGAAACAATCGGTCGAACACGCTGTGCTTGCCCTTGTGGTGGCTGAACGGGACGAGGATGTGGCACTGGTGTGGTTGAGGATGGCCGGGGTTGGAGTGTCTGGCCTCCACTTAAGTCTACCGACGATCGTGGCGGCGCTGGCTGCAATGGTGGTGGTATTTGACCAGCGTGCTGAGGGGGTGCCAGTCCTGGCTTTACAGGAGTCGGCCGATTCTTGAACTGCTGTTGTTGAAGAGGAATTGGTTGCTGAGGAATAGGGACCTGCGGATTTTGCTGGGATTGCTGCGCCTGGGCGAGTTGTGCTGGTGTAGGAGTATGAGGTTTCTGGCTCTGTTGCGTGTGTTGTATCGGTGTAGCGTGCTGTGTCTGGGGAGTACGTGGTTGTTGCTGAGGTTGTATGGGAGGTTGTGACCGTTGCTGCTGTTGCTGGGCTTGCTGGCCGTGTTGCTGCGGTTGGACTTGAGGTGGTTGCAGAGCAACAGGTTGTGGCCGAGGCTGGACCTGAGCATGCTGAGGCGTTTGAGGATGGGACGCAAGTGGTTGAGCTCCAGGTTTTGGGGAGAACTGCGCAGTTGGTTGAGGATGCCGTTGCTGCTGTTGCGGCACCTGCTGAGGGTATTGTCCATGGGATTGTGAATACTGCTGTTGCTGAGGATGCTGCTGTGCTGGGGGTGGAGCTATTGGTCCTTGAGCAAGAGGTGACTGTAACTGCCGAGGCGGAGGCGTGTGAGTCTGCGGTGGTTGATAAGGCTTCTCCCACTTGAGAGCAGCCCCTGGTGACGCATTTTGAGGAACTGCAGTGCCATCTTTCGGCTTGGCTCCAGTTTCCGGCCGAGGTGTTAGAGTCTGTTTAGGAGGCTGTGATGTCTGCAGCGGTCGTGGTCCAGTTTGGGGAACACCTGGGGGAGGTTGAAGAACTGAGCCATTAGCATTGGCCGGGTTCGGCGATGGAGAAGGTCGTATCGGCGTTGTTCCAGCGGGCAAATGGCTGGGCGGTGCAACGCTTGGTTGATTGCTGTGAGGAACTGGAGGTTTTGGTGGGAGCACCGGCGTCTGGGGTGTAGGTCCTTTTCGAGCAGGAGTCGCCGCACTTGTCGTCGTCGCAGCAGGTGGCGGAGTTGGCCCATCAGACGAAATCGAAGCCCTCTGGTCCCTAGCAGCAAGCACAGGCGTACCGTTCTGACTTGCGGCTCTAGCGCGCCGTTCTCGGGCAGTTCGCTCTAAGAAATGGATATCCTTCTGCAACGCGTCGATCTTTTGTTCATCCTCCCGAATGTGACCAACGATCTTAGCGCTATATTGCTGCCAAAGGCGCTGAATGAGCGAGTGCACCTTTTCGGCATTTTCGTACACATCTTTGAATGTTGGTAACGGAGGGCTCTCGAGTTTTCGTTTTTGAGTATTCGGTGATGCTCCTGGATTGTCGGCCGTATCCTTCTCCATGTCGCCCCTCAACTCCTCCCCAAACAGTCGTAAAAAGAGATGCTGAAGCGCATCGGGCTTTAATCGCGCGGGGTCATAGGTGGCTCCCTCTTTGATGAGTGGGTTGTCCTTGAGCTGCTCAGAGATACGCGCGAAGGCCCCAGGGTCAGCGCCTTGAGTCAACAACGACTGGAATAGGAACAGCGACTCGAGGGGCGTGTATGCGACTGATTGATTCATGCCCCGCGATCCACCTCGCCAGCTTTCCAGAGGGCCTTCACGTCGTGCAAGTAGATGGACTGGCGCCACGGTCTATATGGGTTTGGAAGAAGTCCAGTTAGGCGTCTGTCGCGAAACAAGTACGGCTACGTCATGGCCGGGGTTCTATGGATCAAAACACGTACAGGCAACCTTAGTCAATGACTCCAAAACCGTCTATGGCGACCTCGAGGCCTTTCATCGGGTGCTGGGCGCCTGGAACCTCTTGTTGCGAAACGAACTCGATCGTCGAACCAGTGGTGTAGTTAATTTTTGCTCGTATTCGCGATCGTCTGCTAAGATGTCACGTGAGTAGTTTCGCCGAAGATGTTGCGCGGAATTCTGTTGTTGATTTTCGATGATGCAGGGAAGAAAAATCGGGCTGCGTCTTCTCCAAGCTCTTCGCACGCTAAGTCCTGGCTTAGCACGTGATACCCCTGAAGACCAACACGCTTTCGCAGGCGCGTAAAGCGCTTTAACTCGGATAAGAATTATTCTTCCAAATCATCTAAATGATTACTATCACGCCTCTAAGTTTCACGGACGGAAGGGAACAGAGTATGAAGGTGGTCATTGAATCAGACCAATTGATTGGTTGCAAAACGCCGGTTTCGGCTGTTATAGCGAAATTTGTAAATCCCGCCACGTAGCAGTAAGACTCCAGACTCCATGGTATCATGTTAGAACTTGACAAGCGGATACGCTCCGTGCTTGCTCTAGTTCAATAGCCATCCGTCCCGTCAAATCTATAACCCACATAACGCCATTACCAGCTTAATCTCAAAAGCTAACAAAACAAAAAAAAGTGATGTTCTTTAGTAGTAGTACACAAAAGGGAGGAATATGTTATGATGAAAGTGAACTCGAGGACCCATCCACACTGCGTTGGGTCTCGTCGTCCTGACTGTCTCCATCCTTTTCAGTCGGAGACCTTGGCTGGTAGCTAAGACGCAGCTTTTCGTCTAATAATGTGATCAGTCTCTCTGAGTACTGATCTAAAAGGCCGCTAAGGGCCGTCTCGTTCATGGCCCTGCTTCGAATAGCCCGGTCGCCAAGAGCTGCTGCTGTCATTCGCAGCTCCTGGTCCAGCTCGGTCAAATTTTCTTGGCTGATGGTATCTGAAGAGGCGAGCTTCTTCCTATATGACCTCAGCTGACGACAAGTTTGTTCTGTTGCCATGTTTAATGAGCCGAAGTCACGCAGGTTTGACGAGGATGTCTTCTTGCGCACGCCCTGAGAAACAGAAGGCCTTCTCTTAATTTTGACTTTTGGGGATACTGGAGGACTAGTCCGTACATCGCCCGATGGCTGTCGTGACGGGGTTTCATCTGCCACCGTGCTGGTTGGGCTAGCTGGAGCTGCTTGTGTAGGTGTTCTTACACTAGCAGCCAGGTTAAAACGAGAAGTTCGTCGTTGCAGGGTTCGTGGAGGTGATTTCCGCCCTGATACAGGGGACTTTCGACCAGAAGATGGCGAAGGTCGCTGAAATTCAGCCAGCTCGGCCTTTGACAGGACTCTGCGAAGTGGTGGTCGTGCTGACACCGAATCCTTTGCAGGCGATGGCTCTCTACTTGTTGTACCAGGCACAGGATCATCCAGATCCAAGCACCAGATCATCATTGTCCCGTCTGATGCGACGCTCACAAGCTTGCGACTTCCGTCATCGTTTTCTATCAAGCACACACCATTGATGGCTTCTGTGTGACCCCACTCCCTATCCAAGAAGCCGCCTGTTTGAGCATCGTATAAGCGGATAGACTTATCCGTGTTGGAAGTTCCAAGGAGGAAATCTTGATCTTTAGGAAGCCATTGTCCAAAGCACAACGAGTCTAGAACAACAGATTCTCCTCGGGTCTCATCTTGACATTTGAAACAGGAAATCTTGCGTCCTGTGTTGAGATCAAACTGACAAATTGTCCGATCTAGCATGGAAACAAATACGGTTCTTTGGCCCATGCCCAAAACCATTGAGCTTGGCGAAGCCTTGAGTGAGATGACTCTCGAGGGGATAGCAGCGATAGAGTCTGGATCGCCCTCTTTGGTGATAATATCGTGAATCTGAAGTGTGCGATCAAAAGAGCAGGTCAAAACCTTGTCCTCAGACGGGACCATAACCTGGACGACCTTGGCAGCGAACTCTAGCGTTTGGAAGTGTTCAATCGATCCATCTGCGGTCCGATGAAAGAGCTGTGCAGTTCGGTCTCGTCCGCATGATGCCATCAGAAATTTGCCATCGTTGTCATAGACGCTGACAGAACGACAGTCAGCTGTATGTGCCTTGATGTCCAACACGGGCTCTTTAGTTGTAATATCCGTCATTCGCAGGACCCCCATGCGATCAGCAGAAATGAGCAGCTTGCCATCGTTTGTTGTTTGGGCGCACGTGAGCTGATTGACCGGGTCCATCTCATTTTCAGGTTCGGCCATTCCGATAGGCACATCGATTGAGGCCTTGACTTGACCTTCTAGTGTCCAGAAGGTTACATTTCCACCGACTGTCCATGTAAGAAACGAGGCGTCCAAGTCATTGGGTCGTTGTAGAACCTGGATGCCTGTCACAGGCTGTCCGTGTCCAGGAATAGGAATGCTAGCCATGGCCTTACTATCCTTGCCAGGCACATGGTCTGACCTCCAGATGTCGATGGACTGCTGTGAGTCGATGGTGACAAAGTTGTCTGCTAGAAATCCCATAGCAAGCTGGCCTTCAGATAAAAAGGTCGTGTCTTTGATGCAGGCTGATGGTGGCTGGGCTTCCAGCACAGCTTCTACATCTAGCACAGCAAAATGGCCATGACTGCCACCGACATACGCGAAGTTGTCTTTGACGGCAATCGTCGAGATAGAAAAGTCCAAATTAAGGACCTTTTGCAGCTTCATCTGTTTATCATCTTCCTCCATAATACACACATTGCCCGTTTCTGAGCAAATGATAAGACTGGAGTTTTTGACAACAGCAGCGCACGTAAAGGTTTCCTCCAAGAGGGAACCAAGCAGGATGTTACGCCCTGACAAGGTCCTCTGAGAGGGTGGGGTAGATGCCGGTTGTTCACTGAAGAACTTCTGTTTCGTGGGCGAAAGAGCCGGTCCATCTTCAGGTTTCCACATCTTGACATGGCGGACTCCAAAGGTGACAAGAGAATTGCCTATCCAGACCATATCTTTAACGTAGGAAGTGCATCGGTTTTGTTTGAAGAGTTTGGCCCCGCCTGTACGGGGGTCAACCTTCCAGATGTAGAGGAATCCATCATTGGCGGCTCCTATAGACGCCAGATACTGCGTGTCTGCAGACCAAGCAACGCAATTGACCCCATAAGTATGCTCGCTAATCGATATTAGAGGGCTGTCGGAAGAGGTGTCATGTAGACTAAACACCAGAACTCGGGGCGAATAGCCAGTCTCGCCCACAGCTAGGTATTTCCCATCTCGGCTGAGAGCAAGGCATGTTGCAGCCTTGATCCGTTCACGGCTCGTCCATGTATTGCTGGGAGACTCGTTCCAGTCTGATGACGTATGCGGTGAATTGGGAAATCTGGGGCCTACACGACCACGGCTGTCGTTTGCCTTTGGTGTTCCTGAAGGTGTCGAAGGTGTGTTCTGAAAGGTCGATACAGAGTAAAGAGGGACGGCAGTCGGCCGAGCTCGGTAAAACCGTTGAGAGTGGTTTTCTCCATCAACATCCACCACAACAACAGCGCCGCCAGCAATATATGCAAATGCAGACGAGAGGGTATCGAATCCTGTAGGCGAGGAGCAGGTTGTACCGATAACGCGCTTGAGGGAGAGCTTAGAAGAATCTTGGGGTCGACCACGCATGGGTGATCTTGAGGACCTGGAAGGACGGCCTAGGAACGGAGAGTTGGAAGGAGTAAGCTTCATGCGACCGTGAGAAGGAGTCGCTGCCATCGTTCTGCCATTGACACTTGGTGATAAATATTTTCTGAGTTTTTTATAGTCGAGGAAGTCGACTAGGTGAAGCGTTAAGAAGCAGTGCCAAATCTCAGAAACTCCCCAAGCACGAATTAACACCTGAAGAAGAATAGAGAACCCTGCAAGTAAATAGATGAAGAAATGAGCAACCAATGCCTATCGCCCACGAACGAACATGCGAATAATATGCAGAGTTATGAGCAGAAGAGAAGTCGGATGATGCTGTACAGTGAAAAGTGGATGGTGGGCGGTGTAAGTCAGGTAGCTGCTGCGGGCCTGCGGGGACTGCAAAGGCGATGAGATGCAAAAGGCAAGCAAATGTTTGAAGCTGTAAAAAAAGCTGCGGGGAGGGGCGTTAGTTGCTTCAGTGGAGAGGAGACAGAGAGGTTGGAAGAGTTTAGTTTACAAGAATCAAACTCTTGCACTTGCACTTACAATGACTAGGTACTATCTAAATGTGGTTAATGAGCGACAGGAGACATCGAGAGATAATGAAATGTCCCAACGGAAGCGGTTGGCGATGAGTGAAAAAGAAGAAAAAGAAGGTTCACACCAATCTGTGGGATGGAATGTTGATGGCTCTCTTGTGACTTAGTCTAACCCCAGGCCATTCCCTTCCCGTCAATAGTCGAGGAAAAGAGCCCCAAATTCAACTCCAAAGAGTCCAAAAGTCTCGGTCCCTCCTCGATAGGCGCTTGAGAGTCTTGTTTACATGGGCCCTTGTCCATAGTTGCCTAGGGGGCCCTGTTCCTTTGATGAGAGCCAAGGGCCCTGACATCTATCTCATGTGCTTCTTCTCATGTGGACCAGTAGAAAAGTTGGCCACTGCAGGCATAAGAGACGAAATTAGCAGGTCAGTTTATGCTGTTTAGACCATACTCTTGGGTCATTTATTTTTGTATCCTAGAGCTCAGAGGTCAACTTTTCTGTTAGTCTACCCACCAGCCTGGGCGAGCTGATTCTTGGGCCGCTGGATCCCTGTCGTCTAGCTCTCCCATCAGTGGCTGTCACTTCGAATCGCTTCAGGCCAGGACGGTGATGGATATTGAACCTGGAGTCTTTGTTGGTGACGATGATAAGGGCCCCAGAGCAATCACAATAGCAATTGGGAATCACCAATCTCAATTTTCTATTGCGAGAATACACACTCTGTACTTCTATTCGTTCTGATAGATGTGATCCCAAACCCCAATTGTTGTCGATCCACCAGCCACGATACCCCCCTGAATGACCCCATTGACAAGAGCAACAACACATCAAAAGCATCCACTTTGTTCAAAAGCTGGGAGTGCCTATAATAATATCGACACCGAAATAACAGTAAACAAAAGCAAACTCTGCTTCTCAAGAGCCCCATTTACTAAGATAGTATGAAGCCCTATCTTCTCCGCTACTCCATAGCCGTTATCCGCTTGTCTAACTAATCCCGGCGCTTGGTGAGATGAAGATGCTCCCAACACTATCCCGTCTCTGTTAGTCTTATACCTCTAGATTTCGGCCACTTTTCGCTTGTTTCTATTGTATCTGTTAATCGTGATTGTCATATTTATTAGCTCAGGCTGTAAGGCACTGTGCGCTGGCTTTCGTTAGACCAGCCGATCAGTTGTCATCCCGGTACTTCAGCAGGGTAATCAATCATCTGTGCACGAGACGAGTCTCCTTTTCAAACCATAATCGTGGAAGCTAACTACCTACTCGACCCCCATGTCCAAAGACATAAACAAACATCGACAGCCTCAAATACTGGGGACGCAATATCGGAGACGCGTTGTCATCAAGCCTTAGCTAAGGACATGGTTTGCTTAGGCAATGCAATCCTGAAATGCATGAACAACTCATAGGACCACAGTTATAATACACCTGCATATAAATCCTCACCAATGGCTCGAGCTTCTTAACACGTCTTTTTCAATTATACGTCCTCCTCCTCTTTTGAGTATCTTCTGCTAACGCCAGACGCCCTTTTGTGAGACAAGGCCTTTCTTTATAGCCTGAACTGTTTAAAATATCATCATGGTCAAGTATCCAACTCCCTAATTTCGGTCTTTATGGTTCATTCAACTCCCTTATACTATAAGGCCTTCCTCGGATGCCTCATCTCGTTCAAGACGCTCAAGTCCTGTTCCAACGGCTCCGTAAACTCGCAGGGGTACCGCAATCTCAAAGCTCTCACATATCAAATTTTCAACCGCTACGAGCACTGTTCCTCCCTTTTCATCTTGTGAAATCTGCTCAAGAAGCGGATGGGGTGCGCGCCTCTCGTTCTCATCTGGGGAGTCGCTTCCTGTAGAAGGCACCACAAACTCGATACGGATCTTCCACTCCAGGCTAACGCCACTAGTTACGAACTCGGGGGTCGCAGTGATTGGAATTGTCGGGTTAAATGTAACCCGCCGTGAGTACATTGTTGCCTCAGATGACGATGAGTAAACTTTTCGTGTTACTCGATGAATGCTTGACTCGGATCTTATCGCGAGAGACGGGTCTACCTTCTCTGATGTTTCCAGCGTGGTATGCACTGCGTAACATGGAATATCCGCATCTGTAAAGTCAATGGCCATTGTCACCACTTCGCCCAGTCGGTAGGCAGGCCTCGTAAGCATTACCACACCAACTCTCTGCCCGTTACGAGCAATTTCGAAACGGTTTGGGCTCTGCTGCCCGCCAGACGTCATATTGCTTCGCATTATTGCCATATGGATGGCTTCGTGCGCGGTACTGGCTTCCTCATATATCGATGGTCTCCTAGAGTTACCGGCACCTGGAGAAAGAAGAATACTACCACTTTCATCTCTTGGTCGATGAGCCAGGTCATCCACGTAAAGCAAAAAGTCATTCAATGCTGACTGCTGTCCTTTCGTTCCATCACCATTGGTCTTTGGTGCCTTATCGCTGATCTTATCACTGCTTGGCGGATTTTTGACTTGAGCGAGATCCTGTAGTAGAATGTAAGGATTCATCAGATCATGCCCCAAGATCTCGCCGTGGCTGTTAACGCTTCCTAGTACTCGGAAGGGTACCTCGACGGATTTGACTTGCTGCTCTTTGGTGCCCCCGGCCCTCTGGGTGCCGATAACGAGGCTATAAGATATTTTGACAGCCTTTCCGCGGTGGGAAGGAGGAAGTCCCTTTGGTAGTCGAAATGAGTACTCAAACACGCGGCTCTCTCCAGGGGCCAGCTGCAGATCGACGAATAGAATAGACTGTGGTGTCGTCAAAAGCGGCACAGATTTGGAGTTTGCAACACCACGCATCTCCTTGATCGTGCTGAGCTCTCCTCCGCCCAGAAAGTCACCGAGTGAGCTACTAAGACGACCCCACCCAAAACCTCCCAGCAGGCTACTATCACGTTTGGATTCGAGTCCAACAACGCCACCTCCCTGCCCGACAATGCCCTTCTTTTTAACTTGATCGAATTGTCCAAGACTGACTAACGAGCCGTCTAATGAGAAAGAGCCGTGCAATTGTGCATAACCCATCATGAGAGATTCTGGTGCTCTCATTTGTGGTGCGGGCATCCCAAGACTTCGCCTGAGTGGTCGTGCATGTCCGCGATTAGGTGGTTGTGTCACATATTCTGAAACCAGCGTCTCTGACGAATTGTTGCTGACTGAGTAGAATTCCCCGCTGCTTCTCGGCGTTCCTCCCAAAATTCCGCTGCTTGCCAAAATCCGGGCTGCAGGGGCAGGGGCGGCTTGTTCATTGATAGTAGGGACGTTGTCTTTGAGACGAACTGCCAACCCGCTAGAATCGACTGCAGCATTTCTAGGGCTGAGCATGTTTTCGTTCGTTGATCTTCTAGACAACGTTGGGCGTGCCTCTCGAGTAGGCGAGGGCGCGGCAGGGAAGCGGAATTCCGGCATCGGGTTGTTCGAGGGCGATCCCAGCGGAGATGCTCTTCGTTGGCCTGGCACTACAGGGGTTTGAGAATTTGTCGGCGAACGAGATATTCGGCCGAATCGGTCAGGCGGGGGATATGAGGCGTGGAACAATGGGGAGCTCGAAAGACGGTGGGGAGAGAAAGAGGCTGTCGCTGGTTAGCTAGTAGTCAAGGGAGAAAACAAGAGTAATCTACCAGAATGAGGTCCAGTCGGAAGTTGACCCTGCGCTCGAGGAAGTATCTGTAAACTTGAAGCGCGCCCATGACCGCGATGCGGTCTTTGAGGTCTTGTTGGAAGATCATTGCGTTGTGTGTGGTCTTCCACAGCATTATTCGACCCGATCGAGACAATGGAAACGGAGCGCTTGTGGGAGTGGCTCGAACGGCGATCGCCTGAGATTGGTGATGAGGGCCATTGGACTGAGCCTGTCCGGCTATGCGATTGAGATGCAGGGACACTCAATGAAAGAGCAGAGCGGCGGTGTCCTCTGCCTGACGATGCTGACGGCGGAGGGGTCAAGCCTTGGTTTGACCTGGGACGGGTATGCAAGGGCGAGGCCAGTCGACTTCGTTCCGATTGTTGCGGTGGTGGTTTCGACTGGCCCGGTATAGGTGCTACGTTCTTAAAAGTGACAGTGCATTTGACTTCTTCGCCGGCGAAGACAGTCTGGTCATGCCAGCGTATGAAGACGCGGATGTTGCTCGGGGCTTCGGGAGCCATTGCGAGAAAGGGAGGCCGCTCAGCGACGAGCGCGTGGATTGAGGCGACTATTGGATGGCAGATGCAGCATTTCTACACGACGGCATATTCGAGATGGAGGCGACGGGGGTTTAGAGAGCGTTGAGGATAGGATGCCGATGTAAAAGTGAGGAACTGTATGAGCTATTGAGGGAGGAGTCAAGAAGCAACGTCATGGGTATTCTACGAAAGGAGATGGAGGAGGTTCACGTTGGCGTCTTGGCGGGGAGCTGTCTAAGCCAATCACTGCTTACAATGCAGGTACAAGCTTATACTGCGACGGAGCCTCGGGCCAACAAAGCTCCACAGCTAACCAACAAGGAAATACGAATGCGGTCAACTTCTAGATATACTACCTAGGTATATACTATAACAGGTAAATCAACGCGAGTTTGCCTTGATTCTGAAGTTGATACCATATATGCGTATCTACAAAAGGATCGCACATGTTTTGTTAGTCTTGATGCACCGGGGGCAGCATGAATCTAACTCTGGCAGTATCAAAGACAAACTACCTACCTATGGAGTTCTGTCACTTTATTATAGCTTGGACCAGCTCTTAGACTACTGGGAGATCGGCCGCACAGTCTCAGACCAGCAACGCATCAGAGATTGGGCCAATGTCGAACTTGGTGCATTCAAATTCGCAGTCTCTCTTGATTCACTGAGTGATATCTTCCTATGATCCTTAAGTTCAAGACAATATGGGCTGCCGTCGCGCAGAAAAGGTTAATGATCTTGTTGCTAAACTTCAACTCATTCACTATCGCCAAGTGGTAAGGGACTTGTTATTACATTATGCGGGCAGAGAGCTCTACGACTAATGTAGACCATTCTAAAATATCATCATGTAACATACTATCATGACATCAAGAACGACAAGCTTCCTCCCTCAGTTTGCCAGATAGACTAACTCTAAAAGCCCACTAATTTGATAAAAACTGCTTGAGATGCTTGCTCTTCTCCCACCTTTCAAGTCTTGGATAGGGCTTCAATACAGAACTACCTGTTTCTAGCAACGGCCATACACTACATAATTCCAGATGATTGTATCATCACTCGACACACTATCGAAGACATACATGAGATATACCTAAAATATGCAGTGTTGGAACTATCGACTTAAACAAACAATAGACCGTCACCAACACTGCACCACCCAGAACCCCTGGAGTCAATCCTTTCTGTCTGTCATGCATATTGGTCCCGCTGCTGTCCAACCTCCGGCCCACACTGGCCCTGAAGTCAGCCCCGTCGACGACTCTCCAGTATTCCCTACCTTACTACAGCGCCTCGACCGACTTTCACACCAAGAATAGAAGATAAAGCATGTGTCTCAGGCCCTAGAAGCCGTTGTCTCTGCTATTATAAAATATTCAACCCTATTCTACTTTCTATGGCTAACTGTAATAACTACTAATTCTAGAATCTCGATATCAACAAGAACAGTCTTTGTCCTAGTACCAAAGGTCTTTAAGTGGTCGCACAAACCCCGACCTTGCCTAGCTCGTAGCCCTGTTGGCATTGCTCAACGCACTCTGGGTAAGCTTTCATAGCATCTTAACTGATTTTTTGACATTAACAAAGGTATTAAGTTCTCATCAAATGGATGATTAAATATGTGTTCAGCAATGATGGGTTAGCAGATGGCGGGTAATGGGCTCTGGTAAGCGTCCGAAGTTCGGGGGTGGTTGTGGTAACAGGTGGATGAAGGGACAGTACTCTCTGAAGATCGCGCCGGAATAACATGTTGGGTATAAAGAAAGATTGAAGTGATAAAATAGTTGACAGAATGAAAGAGAATAATGTTGGGAAAGTTCCTGTAGGATGTAGAAGAAAAAGCCATGAGGAACGGGTTTGACTGTTTGTGCACCTCACTCGTCAGGATTCGGGTTGGTGACCATGTCCTTGGCGAAACTGTTCTCAGAAATGCCAGAAATGCCGCTGTTTTTGAAAACGAGAGGGAAATTATGTGCTTGAATCAGCTGGAGCAGGTCCACGCCACTGGTGGCAATCTCTCCACCCTTGTTGACAATAATTCATAGCCATCATAAGCCAACCTCATGTTCTCGTTGTCCCATTGTGGCCTTTTACCATTGACCTCTGCAAGTCTCAGTAAGAGGTTATAGAATGTCGAATACCCGTCCTTCACTTGCTTGCTGGTAAAGCTAGCAAGTGAACACTTCGTAAGAAACACTTCGAATGCATTCGATTCTGTTGAGGAAGAAGGAATATTATTGAATCTAGATATCATTGGATGCAGCTGGATCCGGTAAGATAGGGCCTATTTCGTATGTGTTGCCAGCCAGGCACGCAATGATCGGTTTGTACTCTGGCTACCAATATGTAATATTCGGCGGTTTAGGTCGCCTGGATAGGCTCTCAGGCCCTTACTGTATAAGAGGCTGCTATATAGCAAGGGGCCCTGATGAGCTATGAAATTACTCCGGTAATGGTAGCTTGGTAGCTTCAGGATATTGATGTCATTTAAAAGACACATGGCTTCAACGGTCTTGGACGGACGTAGTGCAAATCCGAGCAGGTCCATGTACCCGCCATAGACTGCGGCAAAAGATGAGCGCTACGACCAGGGTCAGACCATTCCCTGCCTTTCAAACGGGACACCATGTCTAACCATGGATCTTGGGGAAGCTGGGCGTTCTCGCGTTCCAGCATATGGACGACGACCTCGTGATTGCAGCCGATACCAACAGGGGCTCTTCGGGTGAAGCGTGCACATTCAGGTCTCTGCCAGGATCAACGTGTTTTTGACTGACGCCAGCACTCTGCTTGTCTTTCCAGGTAAAGGCGATTGCCTGTTGTTCGTAATTCAGGGTGATGCCGCAGTAAACAGGCTGGTACGCATGACGATGTGCTTTCTGCATAGTAACATCATCGTATCTCTGGACTTTGGTGAGAGGAGCATCCTGATTCAGTCGTCGAACGCGAACATTGGCATGTTCGAACTTGCGGATGGGGGATTTAAGGTTTTCCAAGAGCTGGTTCGACTGATGACCATATGTTGAAGAAATGTCGAATAAAGCGTTGAAAGTGGCCGACAGTGACAAATGTCTCAGTAGTGGGAAACATAGCCTCAACTACCTACTCGACAAGGGCAGAGAGTGCCTTTATTTCAGAGACAGCAAAGTCAGAACAGCGTAGAACCAGGCTGACGGTGGCCGACCACAGGTAGAGCTTCCAGTATTGCGTCGGTAAGTTGTTACTCTGATGGAAGGGTGCCAAGATTGACAGGAGCGGGCGCAAGCGCAGGAGAAGGAGCAGGAGTATGACGGCCAGTAGTAGCTGTAGAGCGATCGCGCCAATGAGAATCATTACCCTGGCGATGGGCAGGAGGTCTGGAGCGATCTTGGGTAAGATCAATCATCTGTTGGCGCGTGAGAATTCTCCAGTTACGACGACCACGATCGACGAACGCTTTAGTATAACTGTATCTGGTAGATAGGACGGTATAAACTTACAATCTCCGCAGGGGAGGGGAGTGGGGTTGAATTCGGATGAATCATCAGCCACACGGGGCGAGAAGGTGAGAGGAAATTCTTCAGTAAAGTTGCAAGGTTGCACCATTTGCTTTCGATGAAGGAAAAAAAGCAAAGTGCCAAGGAGAGGGGAAGATATTAACCCAAAAGTCAGCTAGGTAGAATTTTGAATATATGCTGATGTTCTGAACAATAGGGCTAGAAGACATCCTGTGCTTTGAGAAGAGAAAAGGGGTTGATAGAACTAAGTCTAAGCTATGAAGAAGAGGAGAGACTATTTATAATGGTCTCCAGGCGGTGAATACCTAACTGGAGGTCACACCCCCGTTTGCCTTGATTGTCAGTATAGGCTTCTGCTTATCAGGCATCAAAGGCAAACAACAAATACATGCAGATTGGGGCATCAGGGTCTTCTAACTATTGTGAGTAGTGGACGGTGGGCTCGGACTGTTTGTGCCAGCTCTATAGAAGTGGCAGGTCAGAAGAGCCGGATTTCCATCCCTCGGGCCGTCTAGGCGGTATCAAAATACGTCTGACGCAGGCCTATAGTATGAGTGCGGCCCCATGGACGTCAGACTTTTTTTTTAATCCCGAGATTCCAGAAGACGAAAAAGAAAAAGAATGCTAGGGGCAACACCTCACTCGTCACGTCTATGGAAGCAGATACTTTGCTCTTGCCGGACCGCATCATTCGACAATGTTCTGTAACATTCTATAGTTTCTAGTTTGCTTAGTTAAACTCTAGGGAAGGTCAAGGGTCTTTCTGGAAGGACAGTGGAAAAGAAGCTGGCAAGTACCGAACTCAAGCTACCTTCCAAAGGCGAGGTCAGTGGTAAGGAGCCTCAAGGTATCAGAAAAATTAGCCGCTGGGCCCAAGCATAAGGGACGAAATTAGTAGGCCAGCTTAGGTATGATATCTACCACCTAGACCAGATTTCTTAGGCCGTTTATTTCCACCTTCATAAGACTTCGGAAGTCAACTTTTCTGCTACCGACCAGAGGAGAAGCCTGAAGTGGGGTCCTAAAGAACCTTACCCCAGAAAATCTCCGAGATGTCAAAAAAGCTACCCCACTCCTCAGCTCCCCTAAAGTCTGTAAAAGCGTTCAGCGGACCACCCTGATGTTGCAATAACGGTAAGTCGCTTTCGCTCTCTAATATTTCTTTAGTTTTACTCATATCCCGTCGAGCCGGTTTCCGAGCTGTCACACAGAAGCTGAAAACCGTTGGAGTAAGAAAGCGTACCACAACGGCTTCATCTGCGACCAGGTCTCCGAAACTCTCTCGTCTGACCGACCTTCACGACGCCCGTCAGACCAGCAGACCATAACAACAAGGTTACTCTACTGCATGCACGACCGTTTCGCACGGCTGCGTCGTCTGCAAAGGATTTTACCCCGCTTGTTGGTCGAAGAAACCTCCACCATGTAAGAACTAGCGACTGTCATTCCTGTTGCACTATTTAGTCCCAAGGGTCAGGTCACCACCGGTATCCCGCCTGCATAAAGCGCTCGAGAAAAAGACGGACGCCAAAAAGCTACCCCTCTTGTCTCCAATTGTACCTGTCAGCCCCAGGAATAACGATCGAGACTAGTGGAGCACCCGTCATCGTGAGGACGCTAAAAGACAGTTTACCTGAGACGCAGGTACTCCCCCGCTTAAAATCAACGCGCCGCTTTTCGGTCCAGGTACACGACGCGTAAAAAAGCAAGAAGCGTGGACCAACACAACGTAATAATTCTGCTGTCGTCACGTTACCTTGCCGTTAACGAACCTTCGAGACTCTCTGCCATACAGAGTACAACCACCTCGTTTCCGCAGAATGTCAGGCTGGACTTGGTCGCCCAAGCAGGCAATGCTACAAATGAATCAATCCAATTGGAACTACCAACCACGGCCTGGTGTTCCGCCTCAGGGCCTATCCAGTATGCCTGTTCCCAATCTAGCCCATCCTGTTCTCCCCTTTTCAGCTCCAACTCCAACTCCAGCTGCTCCTAGCTATGCTACTGGCTATGGGAACTTTATTCAGCCGCCACCCGTGTATAATAACCCGTTACCTCCTCCTGTTCCTGGCAGTGAACGTCCTCCTGCTTCAGCTCCACCACCTGTCTATTACAACCCAGCACCACCCTTCGTACCACATGCACCCAGACACCTAACATCAGGCGGACCTCCCCCTCCTCCAACAACCTCTGCTGCTATGCCATCCCCTGCGCATGCTCCCGTTCAGGCTCCTGCGCCACCTACATCAACTACCAATTCCAGAAAGCGCAAGTCTGATGTTTCTCCTGACGATACTAAAGAGGACCTCTTCCCATCCGATGTGCCGGAAATCGACAGTGAAGATGAGCGTCTCGAAAGTCTAGGATCAGACACTTGCAACTCCATTCGCCGAAAGATTCGTAACTGGATTGACTCAGGTGCCCAGAAAGTTGGCGAGTTCCAGAAGACCATTGGTGTCAGCAGCAGGTCTTACAACAGTTTCATGAACCGAACTGGTACTTGGGATGGTGAACAGACTGATACCTTCGTCAAAGCTCACCACTTCTTTAAGAGGCGTGAACTTCAAGGTCTGCCCCTTAAGGCCAACAAACCCAAGAAGCCGAAAACTGCTGCTGATTCAAAGGCCATCGACAAAATTCTCGACGTGAGCAATGTTGATCCTCTTCCTGGTGAGGCCCAGGGTAGAGTTGCCGTTTATGACACTTGCAATGAGATTCGCAAGAAGATCCGCGCTCTTCTGGCCAAAGATGGTATGACGCAAGCGGCTTTCATCCGAGCCCTTAACAAAAACCTCCCGGAAGGACAGCGTGTATCCCCGGCCAACCTACGATACTTTATGGGCTGTAAAGACGTTCGCGGTGGCAACACCAATGTCGCTTTCTACGCGGCCTATATTTTCTTCGAGAAGAGGCGCATCCAAGAAGGAAAACCAAAAACAAAGTTCCGCGAAGAGATGGAGAAGGCCTGGGGATCCAAGGGCTTCGATACCGAGCATGGAGGCAACCAACAGTACACCTGCTTTGCTGGCGAGAGGCCGGTGATAGACAAGTACGGCAAAATCGATTTTGTTGACACACGAGCGTTCAGATAAACAGTAAGGTACTGCAAGGGATGGGTTACCCATGGTGGCTGGTTGCAGAGTTTGTACATTTCTTGATATCACGTTATTTTAATCGGCGTGTCGTTTGGGATAGGTATTGCAGCTGGAGGATTGACGCAGAAGAGGAGGGGTGTATAATGTATTGTATGTACAGTAGTATTCGGGTCTGGCCAGGTTCAAATAAAGGGAAGTTTTCCTCTCCTTGAGTATCCACATCTCTTCGATCATATTAGGGCGCAGCAACCAGAGAGTTGAGCTGGACAGCGATCGCTCCCAGCAACATCACTTCCCATTCCTATTTAACCACCGCGTGCCGAAAGTCACCCTTTGGCTTTATTAGTTTTCTTCAAGTTTACCGCCAGATGCCCTTTAAAGTTCATAGGTCCATCTATAAACCATCGCTCAACTGAAGAAAGCATATACAGCTCGACAGCTCAATACCTAGTACCTACATATAAGACGCTGGCAAGTGGACCCGCTGATAGCCGCTTGGTGCTCCACATACTCCGCTCCTGCCGTTTCCTGATCTGGGGAACTAAAATGGGCCGTTGTGAGCCACAAAGAGAGTAAAGCATAAAGAGCAAGACATCACCAACAGTCTCCCTTGTCTAAGTGATTCTAGGTTTGGGAGCAATGTGGGCTTGGAGAAATCTATAATGGTCTCATATTTTGGCTTGGTACCTCCTCTTACTCCATACTTCTAGGGCTAGTAAGACTATTCCACTTTGCAGACAAGTCGATTGGAAATACACCTCCGAGTTGTGGAGCTACCTACTGCACCTTTTTTTACATACGGACATAACGCTTATGCTTGATACCTAATCACAAGAAATATGAGAAACTCGAATTACATTCGAACAAAGCAAATTATTAATATAGCACTGCTGAGTCGTGTTCAAACTATGCAGCGTCGTTGTTGGTACTGGCCAACTTTTCCAGAGAGGTTTGTGTAAACTGATGATTCGTTGTTGTATATCCACAAGTATGTGAAGCACTCATATTGGGCCACGTTTCTTAAGAGGGTAACATTCTGGCCTGATTGTATTGCGAGTAATCAACAACTCATGCCGGACAACAAAACAAGATTATGGAGTCACTTGTTGTCTTACGAACGAAGACGAACGAAGTCGTTGGATTGTCTCATGCTACCCACTTCCACGACAGCGATCTGGTTATCAGGCCTTGGCTTTGAGTGAGTCTGAGCTCTGTATTTCGTCGACAGGGTTATGCAGAACACCTTGAAACAGTGGTCTAATATGCAATATCGGGCATAATGTTCCAATCGACAGACCAAGGAAGCCCTGCTGATCGACATCGAATAGGAAACTTACCAGCTTCACTAGAATGAATCATCAACAGTTATTCACTTATAAGATATCCAACCCTGTATAGATGATGTTCTCGTCTAGATACCCGACCTCGGGTAGACCATCGGACTACTAAAACCCGGGTTCCGGCGCGGAGATCGGATGGTCCGTGCACGAAAGATCCACATTAACGAGGTTGGGTATCAGAAGCTTTTGAAAGTTCTCCACCGCATGAAGGTCACCGTCATATGAGCAGAGCCTCCGGTAGCAATCTTTTCTCTCTCATCAAACCACCACAATGTCGATAGATCCTCAGCAGCTGTTGGATACGGTAGGTACTATAGCTCTTTACTTCAGGCCATGTCGCTTACTATCGTGTAGCTCTCGACCCAGGCCCGCCGGTACTCCGACATTGCCGCCGAGTTCATCGATAAGAATGTCGACCGCGCTGCCGTAGTCGTCAGAGAAACCCTCTCCACGTCGGAATGGGTGCCAGAGTCAGTGAGGCCTACTCCTCCTGTCAAGGAAGTGGTGGCTGTAGTGTCTTTGTCTCGCTTTGAGAGACTGCAGACCTGGATTGCGGAGCATAAAATTTTGACCGGCGTTATCGTCCTGACCTGCGGTACCGTCGTTTACAAGGGATACTATGAGGGCCGTTCCATGAGGAAGACAAGACGTGCGAGAAGGGCGAGAAACGGCGGTCGCACTGATGTCGTCGTCATCGCTGGTTCTCCAACTCTACCTTTGACAAGATCCTTGTCTTTGGACATGGAGAGACGAGGATTCATCGTCTTTATCGTCTGCAACGCTGCTGAAGACGAGTCCATGGTTCAGGCTATGAAGCGAGCCGATATCAGACCTCTAAGCATTGATACCACTGACGTGAGTTTGTCTTGAGAGGTCATAGCGTGATTATACTGACATTCCTAGCCTCCTCATGCTGGCGCTGCCATTGAGCACTTTGCTCATTACCTCCAGTC
The DNA here is from genome assembly GCA_014899075.1 of Fusarium goolgardi. Taxonomy (NCBI): domain Eukaryota; kingdom Fungi; phylum Ascomycota; class Sordariomycetes; order Hypocreales; family Nectriaceae; genus Fusarium; species Fusarium goolgardi. The sequence goes on from JAAVUI010000409.1 coordinate 28,983, forward strand.
ACCTCAAGCTCCCGGACCTGGAATGAAGCCCAACCAGCTCACTCTAAAGTCCGTCATCCTGATTCCAAGCCTCCATTACCAGACATCTCCCATTGCGACAATCCCACCTTCAAACTTTGCCGACCTCTTCAATACCCACCTACTCCAGCCTATCCTCACGATCCAAGCTTTCCTCCCACTACTCACATCCCGCTTGAACCCCATTGGAGAAAAATGGATTCCTCCCAAGGTCCTGGTCTTTACCCCTTCCATCATCTCGTCAATCAACCCGCCCTTCCATGCACCTGAGGCGACCGTGTGTTCGGCCTTGTCCGCTTTTACCGAAGTCCTCACCGCCGAACTTAGACCCCTCGATATCCCAGTGACCCACATGCAGCTTGGCACATTCGACTTCTCTAGCTTCGTCCCTACCCGAGGCGGACCCAACCAAGGTCTCGTTATGCCTGCAGGAAACCCCGAATCTCCTCTCGTCTGGCCAGAGGGTGCTCGCCATGTCTATGCCAGAAATTTTGTGGCCCAGACCAGCTCTGCCATCTCTGGAGGCCGTATCCGCGGACTCAAGGGAAGCTCGCTCCGACGTCTTCAAAACTCTGTCTTTGACGTGATTGACGGCGACATCACTGCCGACACTGTCCGAGTCGGTCTCGGTGCCAGTGTTTATGGCTTTGTCGGCCGATGGGCTCCTCGTGGCCTTGTTTCCTGGATGATGGGCATCCGTCGGGTTGATGAGCTTTCTACATGGAAGACAAGCGCATTCGAAGGTTCAGAAAGCAGCGAAGACGAGGATGATGACAGCGAGAAGGGTGAAGAAGGGACGTCAAGCGAGTTCATCGCTGTCCCAGATGACAACGTCTGGCACGCAGATACCGGGGCTGTCTGGTCTCACAAGGCACCCGAAGCATCATAAACGATGACATGGAAAATTATGCTGACCATGCAATGTACATTGGGTCCGCATAATACGCATTATGATGGGATACGTAAAAAGATTCGATATTGTTACATATAGACGCCGTCACGACTCCAACTCTTGATGATTTTATGTTATGGCTGTTGGAAAAATACAGATCCAATTGTTTTGATTTTGAACAACTGCTATTGACCATTGCTTTGATGATTTGCGCCTGGTTAGTTGGTATCAGAAAAGTTGTCCTCTGAGTTAGGATACAAAAATAAACAGCCTAAAAAGTGTGATCTAACAAGTATCATAAAGTGACCTACTATTTTCGTCCCTTATGCTGCTAGCGGCCAATTTTTCTGATTCCCTGATGGATGGGACAACTTCCCAAAGGCTATGTGGGTATCATCGTCTGAATAAAATTGAAACGCATGTAGAAACCTGTCTTAATGACCCCTTGCACGATATCTACCTCTTCCTCGCCATTTTCCTCTGCCACCATGGCCTCCATGACCACCGTGACCTCCACGATGTCTTCCTCCATCATCCCGATCTCTGTCTCGCTGCTGGTCGCGCTGTCTGTCCATGTCGTCCTGAGAAAATTCCATTCTCACCTCCTCGTCCTTCTTTTCTTCCGACTTGAGAGTTGGCTTCTCGAGATCCTTTGACCACTTAGGATGAGCACCCTCCTTGCAATCCGGCCCATCGGGACAAAAACCAGCTAGATAAAAGACACAAAGCTTCCTACGCACGTGCTTCTTCGAACAGTTGGGGCCGAGGGGACAGAAGCCCATATCGTAGTGAGGACAAGGCGGCAGTCGACTTTGAGGATCAATGTGAAGGTAGAGACACTCATCGCCATTGGAGCAATATCCATTTCGCATAAAGAAATTACACTCGGGCATCTTTCTTAGGTTGTACTCGTGGAGAAACTCGCAGTGCTCGCCCTTTTTGCACAGGCCGCGCAGCCAATGTTTGCATACGAGCGAGTTGAGACCGCCAGTCGGTTGTGATGTCTTGGAGTCGGAGACGTGTCGTTCAGGACATCGCGTGCCATTCGGGCAATGACCGGACTGGAAAGCTTTACATACTGGTCGGTCGGGGGAGAGGCCGACCTGGTAGGTTTGTCGGAGGAAGGGTGAGAAGCGGAAGTTGTAGGGTGTCGCAAAGTGATTGAGGATGGCGGAGGCGGGAGACTCGACGGTGGCGGGCATGATGGACAAGAGGCGCAGGCAGAGCGCCTATTGTTAAAGATAAGAAGAAGCTTCTGCTTTGGTTTTGTTGACGTGCTTTCAGTATTCTGTCGCAGGGTCGTTGTGAATACTGCTTGGCGCGTGGTGTAGTTGCTATGTTGAGGTCAAGATCAATGTCAAAGCTAGCTGAGCTAACAAATTCCAGCTGCAGGTGGTATTTTAGCGGCGCAGCCAAGGTTTGTCAGCGACTGGGGATGGCTTCTAAACTGATCAACGTCACTCCACATGAGCTTGGTTTCAGGATTGTTCATGAGGTCTCTTTACTTTTGAGTCTAATTTTAAATGTCATGACATTCATTAATTCATCCGGGTTTGATCAAATACGTATATACCTAAGAAAGTGTCCTACTCAATCTGCCGCTCCCGCTCCTTCCTTGCGATAGCCAGTTCCTATCCTACGATAGGTCGACTTGCAATTATCAAAGGTCTCTTTCACTTCTGCGCCTTCCTTAATAAATCCCAACACCGCTCCCTTCATGAGATGTAGTTTAACCTCATACAAGCATCTCAGGTCAACTACTCGATCATCAAGACTCTGCATCAGGATTTGCAAGCACCTTCGCCACCAATCTTCTTACCAATGACGATGTGACAATTCATGTACCGATGAGCCTTGCTTTTCTTGAGGCTCTGACAAGCCTGGGAGATCATCTCTTTTCTCTCGTCTGCCGACATCCCCAATGCAATCAACGGTTTGATAGCCATGGCCCCGGTGAGATCCGAGATATTTGCTTCCATCATCGTCCCGATATCCTTCAGCCCCTGTTCTTTTGGCCAACGTGAGATGGGCACTTTCTTGTTCACCACACGAACTTGAGTGAAGCCAGCGGAGACGAGAGCTTTTCGAATATTACTCTTGCCAAAGTTGGTACAGCCGTACTTTCGCATCCCCTGAGCGCAGGTATCGAAAAACACTTGCAAAGGATCGTCTTTCTTCATGGTGTCGTCGTCACAACAAACTGTGTAGTCGAAGTCTTGGAATTCGATCCACCCACCGCTTGTTATGTGTCTTTCTTTGTTAGCTGGCGACTGTTCCTTTGTGGGATGTTACTTACTCATAGGCGTTAGCGACCATGGCATCCGGATCAAGAAGAAACCCGGACATTCCCCTAAAATGGACCAGATCGAAGTCGTGTCCGTTCGCCCAGTACGGATCTTCGCAATCTTCGACAAACATGCATGCATTCAGCGGCATCGACTTGGGTTGCGTCGGTGACAAGTCAGTCCCAATTACGCTCGCACCTGGATACAAGTCGGCGACTAGGGAAGTATTAGCAAATAACCTCTGAGTGGTTCGCAGTTAAATCGTTACCATCTATTGCCCAAGCTCCTACAGGTGGTCAGTATAGTAGTAGTCAGTTATCGAATCACTCACCATTGCCCGTGCCGATATCGATTATCTTCTTCGGTTCGTCGCCAATATTGGATAAGAAGAGTTCGCCATCCTGCAAATATGAGAACTCAGTACATTCGAGCTTTGTTCCGTTGCAAGACTTGACGTACAAGAAGGTGCTGCATCAAAATATGCTCAGCCAACTCGCGACATTGTTCGCCTGTATCATTCGGCAAAGGATATCTCCCACTCAAATAGGCGTGATAACGTCGCCCATTAGAGTGTTCATAGTCCAACATGCTTGGCGCCAGTGAGGTGCAACAACTCGATCCATCATCTTTTTGTACACACTGAGATCGACCATCTTCAAAAACGAAGTCGTAATCGTCCGTGTCTTGTTCCGTCGGTGTGTATATCGTCTCGATCCCCGGCTCAGAGACCAGAGAGAAGGAGTGGCTATCAGTGTCTGGCATCTTGCTTGTTGACTATTGGGCTAGAAGTCGAAAAGCAAAACTGCTTGAGATGTGCAAAACATGGGCCTAATGCAATTTATCATTCTTGATCATGGTTGCGCCACAATGATAGTCCCTGTGAAACCGATCAAGTACACAAGGGATGGACACTTCTTACTCGGGGACATCACGCAAGAGGTCATGGGAATACTGCACGTTTGCTACCACGATGCCAAGACCCCTCCTTCTGACAAAGGCTTTCACCTATAGTATTGGTAAGATTGGCATATATGCGGTATCTCTTTCAGCTGCCTACATACTTGTGCAAGTTGTTGGTGATGGGATATGCGGATGGCGCATAAAGGTAGTCTGCGATTCGACTGTTGGTTCAATCTGTGAGTTGGGGGTGCGGTGTATTGGATGTTTGTTTGCTTCCCAAGGACCTGATCCGCCTCGCCCTGCCTAAGAAGGTAAAAAATCCCCCTCAATAGGTTCGAAGCTGAGACAGACATGAATTTACTTGGACACAACAAGCTCTCACGCATTCCACCGACCAGGCTTGGAAGGTGTTGGTTGTCGCCTTGCCATTTCAGCTCCACCAGACAACTAACTATTTGAACACCATTGTTCGACAGATGTCGAACCTAGCACAGACCAGACCAACAAGGGTTCGGCTTGGTAGTACATCTCTTTTCACTTCCTGCTGTTCGAGGTCGCCTTGTAAGGAGCCCTGCAGGATTCCCAGCCGTCTGCCGCCAACTTGCCTGACTACTGAGTCTCACATGTAGAACCAACATTCACTTCCGCCTCCGCATCACTACACTTGTATCGGGTATTGCCTTTCGGGTAATCGCTCGACATACCAGCCAGAAGCCATGAGATACGTCGTCAATGCAGCCGAGCGGGGATAGATAAACTCTTGCCGCTTCTTGGCTTTATTTCCGACCTTGGACAGCCATATTTATGTGTTATGGTTCTGAGCCTTTACACAGTGATGTCGGATCACGGTTTCAAAGTATCGCACATTCGCGTGACGTCGCAATACTTCACACATGATGTTATGAATACAGATGCTGGCCAGCAGGTTCAGCTTTATCTGAGGCAGAGTTGAGGCAAAGCGCTTTGAGATTTTGGCAGGATTCATGCCTCAAAATCAGGACAAACAATCATACATAATTATGCACTGCAGCTCTGACATGTTGCAGATTTCAGCCTCTCACTTTATCTGAGTGTGAGGATGGCTTCTGAAAACAACGCTAATTTCCACATACCAGTTAGGTGGGGGATCCGCTAGGCAAGGTCAAAGCCCAACCATTGGTTTACTGGAAGGAGTCGATCACTCACCACAGTGATTGATTCTCTCAATTTCAAGTACCTACAGTTGTGTACACCAAGGAGCGCACATGCAGGAGCGAGCTTTGAAACAGAATTAGAATGGTTATGGTTTGTCTACACGGTCCTTGCTCATGGGCGCGAAACCCTAAACATAGCTTTCGGCCCACTGAAGATTGAGTCCATAATTAAAACATCCCTGGCGGATTTTAATTATGGAACTAACTTCACCATTCGGCGTAGCGCGTTCCAAACCTTCGAGAAGTTTGATGGCAGGACGAATCCAAGGAGCCGCACGGTTGTTCAACTGTTTATCGAGAAGTTGTGCTCTGACTCGGCGTTTCTGGGACTACCCTCGCGCAAGGACGACGGTGCTGTACTGTACCTGGATCGTCCTGGTACTAGAAGCGGACGTTGTGACATCAGGAACAATGCCGCTGAGCTTTGTTCTATCTGACCGAGACTGTCTCATCCCTTGAACTTTGCTGTTGCTTCCTACACAGGCGACTCGCCTCGATACTGAGAGGTCACTGATTAGAAGTCGAGTACTAGTTATTCAAATAATGCCTCGACTTGAGCCGAAGACATATGCCGCCTCGGTTTACGCCGAGGTCCACGGCTCATTTAAGAACGTGACTGCCGTTCTATGCTGTTTTTAGGTATTAAAGATGCATGCCATTGACATGTCCTTCTGTCAAAGTGTTTCATCTTTGCCCATCGTAACAGGGATATTCGATGCTTCGGGAAGGCCGCTCCGTCAATGCTTCAGCATCACCGTTCGGCCTCAGCAGCCGAAGGTCAGTTCGTCCTGCCCAAAATCATGTCCTTTTCAGGTCAACAGTTCAGGGTCTTCTTACACGGGCTCTATCTGAAGAGGAAATAGTGTTCTCCTCCCCGGATCTCCTCCTCCATTTCAGGGCTGGATCGCCAAGGACACCAACCGTCATTTCATGAGGCGCATATTTCACCTCGACAAGGCCCGAATAGGCCTGGTCATAGCATCAAAAAAGGCAGGCTAACAACAGGTAGCGACGCGATCCGACAGGATAACTGTACTTCACGGTCTCCCAAGAAGCCTCTGCTTCCCAGCTCTAACAAACGCAAGTGCGTTTGTGTTTCTTCTCGTGCCTCCCCGCAATTATGTCATGTATCAGTACTGCCGACCTAATTCAGGACCCTCCGTAATTTGGATGCTAGTCCCTGCTCTCCTCGCATCAACTAGATGACCCTCCTTCCATTAGCCAGTTGCGCTGGTGTGGTGTTGAGCGTTATATAGCTCGGATCCTTCTCGTTCGCAATCATGAATCTCATCAGCAAGTCTTTGGTGCCTAACGTTGTTGACCGACACACCAGTTCTTAGTTGTAGCCTCGAAGATCTTGATCCCAGGTTTATGCAGGTTCTTGCAGGACACACTTGAAGCAACAAATACTCGGTGAACATTTTTCTCTCTCATTCATTTAAACTTGCGTCAGACTTGTCTTTTTTCTTCCCCTTCTCTTCTCTTCTCTCTCAAATCATTCACCATGAGCTCCTCAAGGAAGTCAAAGATGGCTTCGAACTTGTCCGATGTCATGTTCACAAACGCTGTCTACTTCCCCAACTACCGGATATACCAAGGAGATACACCAGGCATGCTCAACTACAGTTGCATCAACCACGTCTATTACGCCTACGCCAGTGTTTCATCCGATGGTGGTGTCTTTGTAAGTTTTCACTACAAGTCTCGGCAGTGGATGATACTGACTCGTTTAGTTGAGCGACGAGTGGGCGGACGCCGGTGCGCCTGTTGACGGTGTCCAGGGAGGGTTGGGATCTCTGATGCACCTTAAGCAAAAACATCCCCATCTTCGAGTTGTTTTGTCAATTGGTGGGGGAAACTCGTCAGAAGTCTTCCCCATCGTGGCATCAAGCACCCTTCTGCGAGACAATTTTGCTCGATCAGCTAAGGGACTTGTCGAGGCCTCTGGCCTAGATGGAATCGACAGTGAGTCATTTGAGACTATTGCAGTCTTTTTACTGTAACACAGGAAACTGACCAACCTTTCCACACAGTTGCATGGGAATACCCCTGTGATGCGCAACAAGGCTATGACTTTCTGGCTCTGCTGGCAGCCGTCCGAATTCACCTCCCTGAGGAGCATTATATCCTCACCGCTGCCCTTCCTGCAGCCAAGGCTGTCTTGCAGTTTCTAGATTTGATGGAGATTGCCGAATATCTGGATTTTATCAACTTGATGGCTTACGACTTTTTCGGCTCGTGGACCCCCAAGGCCGGCCACCACGCACAACTTTACGCCATGGACAAGGAAGAGACCTCGGCTTCTTCAGGGGTTTCATATCTCATGTCTAAGGGATTCCCGCCAAAAAAGACCCTACTTGGTATTCCAACATTCGGACGAAGCTTCCTTCATTGCACCGGTGCAGGACACAAGTACAAGGGTATTGGAGGCGCCGAGGATGGTACCTTTGAGTATAACCAGCTCCCACGCAAAGGATGCAAGGAGGTCGTCGACAAACGCCATGTGGCAGCACAATGCATAGGCGCAGACGGTGGCTTCGTGACGTATGACAACCCGGACACCGTTAAGATGAAGGCGGGTTTCTGCAAGCAAAAGGGACTAGGAGTGAGTAGCCTAACTGTGGATGATGAAGGCTATGGTGTATTGGGCACAATACCAACATCGTACCATCTGATATTGATGACAGGCCGCTAACGATGACTTTGCAGGGTCTGTTTTATTGGAATGCTCCCGCTGATTCCAAGAACAAGTCGAGAAGTTTGGTTGCGGCTGGCTTCCGTGCCCTACACTCGTCTTCGTCCTAAGAAGTCTCTACCGCTTCTTGTTCAATTACAACCTGCTTTTTTTGCATATTGGACGTTAGCGACGTGGCGTTTAATTTACCTGCAGAGCAGGTATACTGGGGCGGCGTTATTGTTTGTTATAGATCTCCTTTGTCACGATATCACGGGAACGAAATACATGGTTGGGAAAAAGGAAGGTTTTCAGGAAAGGCCCAAAAATAGAGGCAAGGATACAGCCACCATGGGAACACACACATATAGATTCAATCATTCAATAGACGGGGCCGGCGTTAACTTGGGCAGCTGGATTAGTGAAGGCCCTGGGTGCCTAACTCTGACCTCTGCCCAATTCAATCAACCTTTTTCCATAAGCTCGCTTTGACCGTTGATGCAGTGACAGTAACCCTCTCTCTCCGACGCACGACTCGTCAGTAAACCAAAATAGTACGATTTTACTATGAGTGAACGGGAGGATACTATGACTGCTGAGTCAAGTGTAGTATAATTTTTTCAAAAGGGTGTTGAACAAGTCAGGGCTGCAGGAAACCAAAGCCAGATCGGGCAATAAGCGAACAAGTCATGAGTGACAAGAAACGTCACAGTGCATGAAGATGTAGACTCTTTAAACCGCGGTGTATAGAAAACGGAAATAGTATCCGAATGCTAGTACTAAGAAATATTATAAATTATTATCTACAGACCAATTTCTCAGATGCATCTAGATCCGAGTCTAAATTGTTAGACATATTGGTAGATCAGTGGCATCAGGGTAAGAAGAATTAGTCGCCAGGAGGTAGGGACGAAATTAGTAGGTCCCGTCAGTTTATGCTACTTAGATCAGACTTCTTAGGCTGTTTATTCTTAGGTATATCCTAAAGGTCAGAGGCCAACGCCAACTTTTCTGGTACCTACAGTGGGTGAACATGATACATGCTCGTACACAAAACACACCATATTTTCTTCATCGGTTTCGACCCCGCGAGTGCACCCCTGATCTCAATAAATATCTGAGTCAAATATGTTCTTCTCATATCAGTAGTATGCCTGCCTACTGTAGATTATGTTTTGCAGGTAACTGGTTCCAGACATTCAGTCACATGTCAAGTCACGATACTCCCATGCATATGCAGCTCAAGTTAACTTTTAACAACGTTGAGCCACAAACAAAAAGCTCCAAAAACGGTCAGAACTTTGTCAAGAAGACTTGAAGATCTGATTGTATCCGATCTCATCTCGTACGAATTGCATCTCGTTTGTCTTTTCCAATACTGGGCAGGCAGATCACGACTTACACACCAAAGTACCCACGTGCTGATAAGATAAGCCCTTATAGCTTCCTCTGTCATCCCATCATCTCATCCTCGATTTATGTAGCTACAACCAACTTCAGACAGCTCAAACAGCTTAGTGTTAGCAAGAACGATCCACTGGAAGTAAAGATGCTTCTGGTTCGGTCGCTTTATCCCTGCCACTCCAGAAGCTCAACAGCACAACCTACCTCTCGTCAGGATGTCTACTACCGATAAAGATGCGTCTCCCCCGGATGGGCTTTCGCCGTCCATCAAGGGTGGTCCGGATATCGGACTTTCGCACGAACAATCTCCCTCTGCTGTCGACCAAGCTAACCCGGTCGAAACTGAGATGCCTTCCTTCGAACCGCTGTTCACACTATTGACAAACTCGACTACGAATACCACCGTTCATCCGCGCATTCACTACCTCTTCTCAGACGACGACCAGTCCATCCTCTCAACACCCTCTCAAGATCCATCCCACCGCGCCCTCGTCGTAGACCTTGCCCCCGCCCCCGAAGGCTCTGCTAATCGCTGGGCCGTCTCATGGGCATCCAGCCTAACGCCCGACTTTGCCGTGACAGAGTCCAGCGTCGCAGTCCAGCAGGGCGAAGGCGACGAGAGCGGCGGCGCGATACTCCGCGTCGAAGGCGTCGAGCGCGAACCCATTGAGGCGCGACCCGATTCCTTGCCTAATTCTGGCAGCGGCGCTATAGGAGGTGAGGACGCTGATGTTCTGGCCGAGGACTTCCGGAGACGCATGGGGGTGTTAAAGAAGGTTGTCGATGAGAGTGAGAAGAGACGTATGGTCATGGGGCACAACGAGCAGAGTCAGCAAGTAGAAAACGATGGAGTTGCGCCGGACGAAGCAGTTCTAGATTATCAAGACGACAAGGGGAAGGGAAAAGCGAGGGCTGAGGATGATTGATGATTGTTGAAGACTTTGAATCGCCTTTGAGACTTGTCTCAATAGTTGGACAGAGACATGCTATCAGCATGACCTGGTAAGTTATTGACCGGTTCCTGTTCATTACACGCTGATACTAATATATCATAAGATGGCGACTTGATAAAACTTGAAGCTTGGGCAACATAAAACGATATCACGCCCAGTATGCATATTGTGGATTATCAGTTTCAGGTGGACCAGACACCTTTGGGTATGGCTCTTGGCGTATGGAAATTGTTTGACGAGCTCACTGGATCGTACTGGACGTATAGATCCTGACGCTCTTGTATATTATTACATAAATTATCGCACCGAGTTCTCAACTTAAGATTCTGCTGCTTGTATTCAAGACTTATCCATACTACTGGGTTCCAGAAAAGTTGGCCTCTGAAATTTAGGATACAAAAATAAATAGCCTAAAAGGTCTGACCTACTAACTAGCATAAACTGACCTACTTATCGTCTTATGCTCCTGGCGGCCAATGTCCCTGACACCCTCTGACAGTGTTGAATCACAAACCACACATTAGTTTTTTGTAGAGCAGTTGAAAAAGGGAAATGTGATTAAAAGCTCATACTATAAACGCCCCTAGCAAATGCAATTGATAAAAGAAAAACCAAGCCCAAACCGAGATAGATTTAAACCCGGTTGTATCGACAAAAAGAAAACAGACAGGCTATCGGGCTGTAGCAGCAGTTATGATCCAATGGGAATACGCAAAAAAAGACAAAACAAATACAGCCTGACACTGCTTTCTAATTCCCTCCGGTTCGAAGCTTGTCGTCTGGCGTATAGATATCCCGAGTTTATAGTAAGAGAGGAAGTCGCCTTATGCATGGTTCGAATACAATGAGCTATCGTTCTCCATCCGACTTGAACAATTAGTTGTTCGGTAGCTGAGGCATGTGGATTCTTCCTGCGACACTGCTGATGAGAGAAGCGGCCTCGTTACCGCCAGCAACGCGACGAGCTAGACTGGAGGGCATGACAGCTGTGTGCATGATAGCGTCAGAAGCAGCCTCGATAGCTCGCCTCTTATTGTTGTTACCGTTGTTGTTGTTGTTGTTGTTGTTCTGTCCCTTAATAACGAAGACGTAGATGAGGACGATAATGACAATAACGACAATGATAGCCACTGGATTAAAAAGTTAGCAAATCGCTGAGTGACAAGTTCTGGCCGGAAATGCATACCACAGATACCCAGGCAGATCCACTTCTTCTTGCGTGTCTTGCGGGCAGTGTTGACAGCTACACCAATCTCTTCGTTACCCTTGTCGAGGTTCTCGACAACCTCCTCACCCTTCTGCTCAATCTGGGTGACGGCAGCCTCCTGCTGAACAACGAGAGCGTCCATGTCCTGGAACAGCTGTGCCAGCTCGACCATCTGCTGCTCAATCTTCTGAAGGGCCTGGTGACGATCTTGAACGGCGCTCAGGGCAGCACGGGCGCGACCCTGGCGGTCACTCTGCATCATGGCTTGGCTGAAAACCTGGCCACCGGTTGTGTCTTCGACAGCAGCCTGAATCTCCTGCTCAGAGGCGTCGGGGCGAACGATGCGGTACTGACGGGCCATCTGGTCCTGGGTTCGCTTTCGGAACTGCGACTCGACCTGCTGGTACTGGGTAATGGCGGCCTTGAGGCGGCGATCAATACGGGTGACGTGAGGGTTGTTCTTGGCAGAGTTGGCCTCGGGGTTTGACTTGATGGTGCGGACTCGCTCGGTGAGCTCACGGTAGAGCGACATGGTGTCAGCAGAAAGGGAGTCGAGCTGACGGTTAGCGGCACTGGAGCCTGAGCTGTCGGCATCGTCGAGGGTTCGCTGCTGGATCATACGAAGCTGCTCGAGGTTCTGCTCGACAGTGTCGATGCCGCGGTCGATATCACGGCACTCGTTGAGAATAGCGTTGGGGTCGCTTTGAGCGAAAGAGCTGCCGTTGTGAGCAAGGGGCTCCATTTCGACGCTACCTATCCCTCAAATCATGTCAGTAAGTGGTGGAAGAGAATCAGTAAACAGAGTTGGGAAGTCTCACCACCATAGCTCTGAGCTTGCGGGCTGTTGTAATCACCGCCATTGCCATAACCATTGTTACCGCCGTAGCCCTGGTCAGGGGCATCATAAGGATTTTGTCTACCGTATCTAGGGCGGAAGTTAATATGTTGGTCAGGAGGAAGCGCGCGACTCAAGCTAATCTATAACATACCCGTACTATTGAAATGTTAGTAAGTTATACAAGAAAGTTGATGAAGTCATGATGCAGAAACAAGCTTCTTTTTTGCGCCGATTGTGGAACATCCAAGGGTTGAAGCGGCATCAAAACAGGAGTAAGACGAGGGCGGGCTGGATAGGAGGCGCAACTAACACTCATTGTAGCGACTGAGCTGAAGCTCTGAAAGGTTATAGAATGTCCTTCTTTGTGTAAATTTCACCTCTTCTTGTCGAGGGTTTTCGTATTCGAGCAATTGATTGCGACGATATCTTTTCTCTTGTGGTTGTTCCGTACCGTGTCCGTGTTACGATATTAAAGTTGGGTGGTTCTCGTCGCGCAGCAAGGAGAAAGGAGTAGATGTGAGAGCGAGAGTGAGAATAGGTAAGTAATCAAGGAGAAACAGGACCTTTTTTTTAGTGGAGTCGGTCGACACAGATACGAAAAGGTTTGAAAAAGGAAAAACAAATGGTAAATGAAGAAGATAAAAATTAGGAGAGAGAGGAGGGTGTAAAGTTAAAGAAAAAAAACACAAGATTCAAGGATCTGGAAATGAGACGTGACGGGAGTTTACAAGGAAGGACCCAGCAAGGAATAAGGAATGGGGGAGAGCGAGCGAGGCCGAGTGCGAGATTGTTGGATCCAAGGTTGTAGTGAAAGTGGCAGTGGCAGTGACAGTGGCATGGAGCATAGCATAGCACTTAGCCACTGAGTAATTAGCGGGTCCGGGGGGGGTATCAAGGGCGCTTGAGGGACGCCGCTCACTGCCATTAGCGGCCCTAGAAGATTACACTTGACCTTAGCTTAGCCTTAGCTTAGCCCTGTTGAGCAAGCCGTACCTTGCTTAACTACTCCGTAGGTACAAGATTGCCCGCCCCTTGGTTGATTGATGATGCAGGGTCCGATCGTTGGTATCCAAACATGTAAATTCCAGTCGAGGCTTTACCCACGTAAGAGACTTGACCATGTTCTTGGTTTATCCCCATCGTCATACATAGTTGAGTAGTGTCTTGGTCAAAACGCAGGCGATGTTGTATTCGGTGTGCTCAAAACCAGAGATGCAACAGCCAGAAACGCTTTAAGAGTCTGGACAATCATGCGACACGACACATTCAATTGGATTGAGAAGGAGAGAGACCTGCAGTAGTAACCAGGGCTATAGATGAGCTTAACATAAATGTGGTTTAGGGTGGGATGAAAAGACAAAATTAATTGAGACAACATCACCAGTATAGTAGCATCCGTTATGTTTGGCTTATTCTATCCACCTCCCTCAGACAAGGGGTTGATCCCTAAATAACCACAGTCCTACTCCCATGTTTCTCTTCATTGGTGATGCCTTCCCCACTGTTTCACCTCTGAGCGGCTGTTTTCCATTCATCCTTGGATCGTCAAGAGTCTGAACTGCAAATTCTGTAACAAGTCTGGTGTTTTATGTCCAATGATCCGCAGATTCGGCCCTATCCGACCTTGTCGCCAAGATCTTTAAACTATGATTCACCAATTGATGGATCTTGAACCAACGTAGTTACATATCTACTGTAGACCATCTACGCCTACCTAATAGTGCGAGTGAGCCTCAGCTCAGCAAAAGTGGCGTCCACCCATTTTCAAAGGACAAGGGAGGGGTCGAGAATAACCCCAAGTTAAGCTTCGCTGCGTGGGTCAAGAGTGGCTCGTAGCGACATTGCTAGGGGAAGCCAATCATTTGATCGCGAGCTATTTGCGGTACATATTTTCCGAAAGAGATGAAATGAGAACCCGTTTTCTTCAATTTTGAGTACAGACGATCATTCATGTGAATCTATACCGCTATTGAAGCCAAAGGTAATGAGTAACCCGAGCCATTATCAGCCAAATGCATAGTTAGCATAGTTACCTGTTGCCACTAATAATCCATTAATACGAACGGCCAATGCCTCTCGTAATCTTCCCTCGTCAAGGATCTTTGGTTTAGGTACTCCACCATTCGTCTTACGTGCGGAGATCCGTATCTACATGCATACATATGCTTCACACCTTGATGAAGCCGTTCAGCCATCTTACATCTCAGCCGCAGAAACTTATTACAGCGCATCACAAGCTGACACTCCACCAACTCCGTTTCCAACGGACTCAGTTTAGGTTGATCCCGAAAATACTAGCTTGACGGGTAATAATATGGGGTTCTCGTATTGTCTATCGACTCAGACTAAGATGGACAAGTAATGTAATCGTGATGACTCTTCTTCGACCTCAAATGCTGTCTCACAAGTCACAACTCTGCTTCTATCCCTACCAAACTCCAAATAATCGCTCAATTCCAACAAGCTTTCCGCCCTCACAAACTTAGCAATTACACTCCTTCAGTCCTGCTGAACACCCCTCAGAGTACAGCGTAAGCGGACACGTAGCTCACACTCATGTCATCAGGATACTCAACCAAGTTGCTCCGATCGTACTGAATGATACTAAATTGTCCCTTGTTTTCGAAATTGGGTTCCTTTCGGAGCAACTCCAGTGCTGCCATCGTGACACCGATGGGATGTCGTCCACACACCGTATTCCGTGTCTGCTTAAGAGTGTTGGTGAATGCATCATGGTTGCCACTCTCGACGGCATCCATGGCCGCTTGATCAATGGCTTTAATCGTCTCGTGGATTGGAGGGCCGTTGGGCTTGGGGCTGTCCTTCCTCAGCTGCTTCAAATCAGAAGGACTCATGGTCGCAGAGTAAGGAAGGTAGCTAAAGTTATCGCCCCAATGACAGAAATCGGAACTGATAATAAAGGCGTTCTCAGGGTCTCTAACATATGGCAGCAGGGCTCGCCCTATGACCTTCTCCTCTTTCCCGGTGTTGCTTCCCACAAGTACGGGCACAATCTTGGGAAACTTGTCTGGTGTTCCGAATGTTTCCTCGCAGCGGAGGTACAGGTATGGCATGTGCATCTCCAGAGAGTGTTCGTTAATCTCTCCCCGTCGGGGCATTTGCTCCATCATGATTGCATCCTCCAGCTCTTTGGCCAGATTCACGTCTATCTCAAGATCACCGAAAGGAGTTGCGTATTTTCCAAAAGTGGTGGCTGCGCATCCTTCAAGGTAGTAAGTGTGGGATGGGCCCAGGACGAATACGCGCTTGGCGCCGCTCAGATCCAGAGTCTTGTATGCCCATGCTGCACAGGGACCAGAATAATCGTATCCTGCATGGCTGAACCACAGTGTTGTTAGTTCATCCCAAATCGATCTCGTTTGAACACTAAACTTACGGTGCGATCACCACACGTGCACCGGGAACGGGCACAGGAGCTCCATTGATACTATCGGGAACTGCCGCCAGATATTGTTGAAGCTCACTCTTCAACACGGGTGCGCCGGATTTGTACCAGTAGCCGGCCTTTTCTGCTGGACGTGTGGCCATTTTGTTTCTGAAAGAAAGAGAAGGAGTAAAAGTTCAAGTTCAAGTGTTGTGGGAAGATGAGTTTATTATGACAGTAAAGCTTCAGTTCAAGAGGAGAGCACCTGCAGTTATAAATGACATGATGACTTACGTAGCTCTCGAGAAGCCCCTCATATGTCCATGTGAGACTCCCGTGTTCCCCGCCTTACGGAAAGTCATGATTGGCCTTGGGCATTTAGATTGCGGACACAGCGTTAAGGTTAGGTCACTTGCGCGGGAAACAAAACAACAAGACAGGGATGGAATCATTCTTCAGCAATCTACAAATATTTGCCAAGCAGTATATCTTTCCCAAACGAGTATTGACGAACCAACGGATCATACGAAGCGGCGGTTGTAAGCACGTGTTTACTCTTACAAAGTCTAAATTAGTAACTCTCACTCCATGATCCAGGCATAACGCTCTTTATATCCCTGACCTCAACCAACTCCCAAAACTGACGCGCCATGTACTCAAACTCAGGCGCCCAAACGATCCGCCAATCCTTTATCTCTGGTCCTGTTGCGATGTCTATGATTCGAATGGGAACCCAGTGATTGACATTCCATCCCTCATCCGCTTTTTCACTGACCTTAGCGCCGTATGCTGCCCTCGCCAGCGTCTCCCTGATCATGGTCCGAGAAGCTTCTATAGCATTCGCATCAAAAGCGCCTTTGGTTCCTCCGTTTAAAATATCGCGCTCTTTCTTTCCGTACTCTGACAGGTCTACTCCTGCCATTTTCAGTCCCTCGAGCCACTCATGCAAAGTATCCTGAAAGGCCTTGTCCCAGTGGACGAAAGATACATCTGGTGAAAGATAACATAGTACTCCTCCAATAACTGACATGAGCGGTGTTCCTTTCCAGTGTGGGACATGATGAACGTCCCAGGGGCTCACAAGTTCGACACTGTGAAGGTCATCACGTGCTGCCACGGACGCAATTTCGGTGACGAGCTCCTTCCACGATTCAGTGTAAGCCCTCCACTGGAAATCTCGTCTCTTATAAGGAAGAGTTTCATCTGCGAACCGTATCCCCAGAGCTATTGCTGCTGAATGGAGAAGTGAAAGCTTCTCATAACTAGATTGAGAAACATCCGAGCTTGTGATAACCGAGTCCTTAGACAAAAGGCGCGGGAAGCTGTTGTCCGTCAGGACATGGAAGGATCCGAGGCGAACGGCTTCCAGCCGATCTCTCAGAGGCCAGTGGTAGTATTTTGGCATAAACCTGTCCAGGAATATAAACACAAAATCATCCATATATGTCCACTCGTGGATGAAGTCGAAGAGTCGGACGATCGGCACCTCATCGACGTCTTGAAGATACGCTTGGAATAGTTCCACTATGCGATTCCATTCAACTTCGGCAGATTTTCGGTTTGGCTGATACACAAGGGGCTTCAGTGGACTCCTATTATTACAGTCAGTTCTTTTGTCCTTGAGTAAGTGTTGGGTGTTGACTCACTCTCGTCCTTCGCCCACTACTTCAGTAAGAGATCCTTTGAGTCCATGTTTCAAAAGGACTTGACATATTTCGTATTGTTTGCTTTGCGCCGCGAACTGCAGCAACGTTAGAGATAGATATCAAATCCAGCATCATCTACCAACGTAAAGAAGGGAACAACCACGATGGTCCTTGTCAAATGGCGATGCCATGTGTGTATCAAAAAGCTTCAACACACCGTTCTTATCTCCTCTCTGGATGGTCTGAATTATATCTGATTCTGGAGAAATGATGTTGTAAGATTGGCAGGCAAAGCTCCAGCTATACAGCGTCGTGTTGAATTGGATGTCATAAACAGCTTGTGACATCCAACTTGGCAGTTGAAGTCGCGCTCGCCAAGACTTAGGTCCATTTGTATAAGTAAACCAGGGCCGCCTCTTTTGAACTTTTGTAGTCTTTGAATCCGTCTCCAATGCGCTCTGCGGCTTTTGGAAGTTATCCTGGCTGTTGATAAGTCTTTGTTCGTTTCGCATCGCCGTCTGGATCATAGAAGCCAGTTTCGGCTGGAAGTCGATAAACTGTTGTTCTAAGTCGGTTCTGACTCGACTCGTGATTATCTCGACGTTATTTCTTGTTATGGACCTTGCACTGTTAGTTCACCCTTGCGTTCTTGGGAGAGCAAGCCTTACATATGACGGATACTTATGGCATTTTGAAGTAAGTCAATAGTATGCTTAAGCCTGTTCTGGCACTTCTCAAGTTTGCCTTTCTTCAAGAGAAACTTGAAGCCGCTCATCGTACGTTGGAAACCCTCCCTCTTCGAGCTTATCTCGCTCTGCATTTCTCCGACAAGGGCGGACAGATTATTCTGGGCCTTCCTTGCGGCAATGTAGCTGCGGTTTATAGAGGATTGCCTGAGCCCGGGATGGAATGCTTTGTCATGTTCAAGTTGTTCTTTTAGATCCTCAAAATCAAGAGCGAGGCTATCCAGCTCATCTACCATATTTTGGAGATCTTCTGGAAGGGCCTTGGCTTCACCCCATAGTTGGTTGATCTCGATGATGAGCTTCGTAATTTTGAAAGCGGCATCGGCGAATGCGAGAGCGCTGGCGGCGGTTTCCATCTTCACGATTTCCAGAAAAAAGGATGGTTGACGTTGTTTTTGATACATAACAATTCACGGGCAGACATGACATTAAGAGTCTATGAGACACGGCACTAGCTCCATCATGAAGTCGACAACCAACAAGTTTCGTGTTCAGTAGGACATGCAGTGACTGTTACAGACAAGAAAACTTAGACCAACCAGTGCAGCTCAGACTGCCTAAGTCATGTCACTACCAGGGATAGGCATGGCGCCTAAAGGGTGGTGGTCGCATGAGGATGGGCGGCAAGGTAACCGGAGGCGGCAAGCCGCAGCGGATGCTGTGTTTCAATGCGTTGGATGATATGTTACATAGCTCAAGGAAATTACAATATGCAGAGAAAGCTTCCAATGTATTCAACTAAACAAGGCGTGTTCTTTGATTGAAACTTCTCGGGAAATGATGTCTTCTGAATGTCATTGACCTTAATGAGGCGCGCTTGTAGATGCAGGCACTGACGGTAAGGGAGCGGGTACGGGTACGGGCCGCTGTCAGGGCGCTAAAGATTAACTGACTGACTCCACCAACAAGTAACGGTTGGCTATTAAAATATCTATACTTGGTATTTCCTACCCTGGAACCGTACTCAATGATCTTATCGTAATAAGGTAATCATGATCTTTATATAAATAGTTGAGATGTCCTGGAGTAATCAATGTGGTTGATATCTCTATGTTGAGTAGCAATTTGAGGATTACTTCAAGAAAGCATCTGTGGTAGCCAGCATGGGATTTTTATCTGATTGCTTATAGAAACTACAGTCGGAATCAAGCCTTCCCTTTTATGCAAGCTCCCGGCTGATATAAAATCAGATCACAATTTGAAAGAAAGCCTTGTGGTGGTAGGTATGCAACAATGTTCACTTCCTGTCCCTTGGCGCATAACGGTGTGGCAATGATGAAAGGAGAGGCTGCGTGTTATGTGGTGTCTATGTATGTACAACTGATAGATGTATCTTTGTTCAGGTCCGACTGATAAAAGCCTTTGTAAAAGTTTATCACTTCTTCCAGCATCAGGATAATTGTTATGTTTTTGGGTTCCTCAATTTAAACATTTCCTTTACCCTGAAGTTGAAACAACCTGATTTCCCTGATCAGCGTGCAAAGAACCCTTGCATGCAGATAATAATAATACATACAGTATTACGATATAAGTCTGACCCTACCTAACTAACTACCCGATTTTAATAAGACTTTAACGTAACTACCTTTCCTAACTAAACTACTATAATACTATTATAATAATATTAAAAAAAGCCCTACTTAAAGATATTATATATTCTAATTAAAAAAAAAAAAAAGTTTCCCTAAAAGTAAAAGCTATAATTTTTACCTTTTATTATATAGGTATATTAAAATGCACTATTATTTACCTGTCCCTTAAACACATCCCCGACCCCACGAGACCGCACCAGACCTCGTACGCCGTCTCCTGCTTGCAAAAAAAACCCCCCCCCCCCCCTCCCCCCCCCCCCCCCCCCCACCCCCCCCCCCCCCCCCACCTCCCCCCCCCCCCCCCCCCCCCCCCCCCCCCCCCCCCCCCCCCCCCCCCCCCCCCCCCCCCCCCCACCCCCCCCCCCCCCCCCCCCCCCCCCCCCCCCCCCCCCCCCCCCCCCCCCCCCCCCCCCCCCCCCCCCCCCCCCCCCCCCCCCCCCCCCCCCCCCCCCCCCCCCCCCCCCCCCCCCCCCCCCCCCCCCCCCCCCCCCCCCCCCCCCCCCCCCCCCCCCCCCCCCCCCCCCCCCCCCCCCCCCCCCCCCCCCCCCCCCCCCCCCCCCCCCCCCCCCCCCCCCCCCCCCCCCCCCCCC